>WMED01001515.1:0-27279 GCA_019650415.1 Pipa parva
AGCCATGAATCGTGATACGAATCGAATCGTTGTTAAAATGAATCGTTACACCCCTAAAGGAGAGCTTTGTATTTCAAGATAATAGATGAACAAGAAATTATTAATTTTAGCCCTAAACCATCAAAAATTCATTGATAACATTAACCATTTCAAAAAACTACCTTAAAGATACAATAATCACCAGCAAAATCAGTTTTCTTATGTAAGAAAGTAACTGGAAGGGGGTTAAAAATACATATCTGTCAATCACAAGTAAGTTGAACATCTAACGTGTAGCTTACTACTGTAGGCCAGTGATGCCCAACCCCTTTTTCGGCCTGGGGGGGGGGCCATATAAATTTCTGACACGCGTGTGTGTCACGGGCTGCTTCACTGCAAAAATACAAAAGGAAAAATGGAGCACAAACATGCACAGGAAGTGTGGTATGGGTTTGGCGTGTGCAGGTTTTATATGGTTACCACATTTGGCTGTGTGTGATTGCTCGTCGGCTGGTCCCTGCTCTGTTCAAACTCCCTTACTCAGGCCTCCCCTGTACCGGCTTGAAAAAAAATAAAAAAATAAAAAATAAAAATCACCCGCTGCAACAAAAAAAGAAAAAAAACAGCCAAGAGAAACCTAGATACAGGACACAACACTCCTAAAATGGACCAAATATTTAGACCTGTTAAATTTTTATAAAACTGCCACTGTACACTAGTCAGTCTCTCTTTGGCTTGTTGGTCAAAACTGCTTTGCAAGTTTCAATGGAAAGAATATAAGCTAGAACCTAAAACTGTGCAGTTTTTCTCTGCCAATACATAACGTGAGGATTGTAATGGGCCAGATAAAGTGACGGTGACGCAATAGAGATTTTACAGTCTCTATGGCTTTAGAGAGCCACTTACCTCATTCCTAAACTGAAAAAACACACTTCGGAGGAAAAAAAAAAAAAACAAAAAATAAAAAAACCAACACTTTCCACATACATAGTCTGTACCTTGTTAGAATTGGGCAGGTTTCGAAGCCAACTGGATGACTTGTCCTTCTCAGCTGAATTAGGGGAATGGATGAGTGAGTCATCAGTCTTAGATTTTTTTGCAACAGGTTCAGAAGAAATCTGAAGAGACAAAGATTGGGAAATTTAGTCATGAAAAGAATAATCCACTTAAATTTTTCATGCTGAAATAAACAACATACCACAGAACAAAATAATGGGAAAAACCAAACTTAAAGCTTTACTTTACATTTAAAAGGTACCCTGTATACACACTATGGGAGGTTTTCATCAGCAAAGGCAATTGTTTACAGAGGTCTAGTAACCTATAGCAACCAATCAGAATTTGCATTTCAGAACTCTATTTCCCTATGTCAGTGAACGTCAGCAGCTGATAGGTTGCCAGATATATTGCCCCTTTGATGAATTCTGCTCTGTGTTTCTTTACTTTAGTGCAAACTAGTACCAGGCCTAATAAATAAGTACTGTTGCAGTGGAACATCTTAAATGGACGAAAAACCTTTGTCACCTGGTAAAGATTAAAAATTACCGGTAAATGATAGTATGAACTCCAAACAAAAGTACAGCACCTTTTACAGCCTAAACAGTTTCATCATAGCTGAAATAAAAGTTTCAATGGTGTATAGGCGGAGTATAGATTCCAAATAAGGGAATTTTGGAACTTGCAGAGAAAAAGTAAATGGGTGGCCACCAGGTCCCAATAAAAACGACAAGCGTCTGCTTGGCCTGCCCGTTGGAGGAATATTTTATGTGGCGTGAACAGGACAGAACAGTGGAGACTGTGTTTTTATTTATAATGGTTGTTATGTAGATGACTTCAGCCTGCCACAGCTGCACTGGATTCTGGGTATAATGCCAAATTCTGCTTTGACTTTTCCACAAGTGATTCTTAGCCTGTAAATCATTCTACTAAAGAAAAAACCACTTTAGCAGAGAACACTTTCCCTTTAAAACACAGAGTAACCTAGTCACAGTGCATGCCAATTTCTTGCTTAATTAATGAACACTCCATTTTTTTCCCTGCAACCTAAAATTTATTTATTTATTTATTTATTTTGCTACATTGCCTATTATTGCAAGTATTCCACCAAAGCAAAGGTAAGACTGAAAGAAGCCAAACAGGTTTTGACATGTAGTAACAAAATTAGGAAATTAAGACATAAAGAAAGTATTCATAAAGGACCGTCTAAAGCAGCGGTTCTCAACCTAGTTGAGACCGTGACCACCCCTGGGCTGACATCATGCGTGACATTTCGGCTCAACGTTATCACGCAGGAACCCTTATATAAAGGGACCTGAGTTCACTACTGGCTTCACAGCGTGTTCGCGACCCCTGTGAGAGCTTCGTTGGACCCCCAGGTTGAGAACCGCTGGTCTAAAGCTTAAACAACAAAAGTGGCAAGACCATCCAAAATGTTTCAGAAGGAACAGGAAAGAATGTTTTCATACTTGCAGATTGTGGGAACAATAAATTAAGTATATAAGAGAGTAATAGATATAGCCTTAGGTTTATATATTTTTTTTTATTATTATTTTTTTCTTTTTACTATGCTCATTATTGTCTATGTTGCAAAACACAATAGCCTGTGTAGATTATACCACAGGAAACAATGAATACAGCTAGTGTGATCCCAAACCTTAGCAAGTTGTAGGTTCTACAGTATAAATGTTATCGTTAAAATGGTTACCAAGCAAAAAAGAATTAAATTTGTTGTCTGGACTTTAAAAGGTTTAAGGGCATTGTTTTTAAATATTAACCTTGACATAATGTGGTATGTATAGGTGAGGAAAATTCATGGGTGGTGGTTTCAAAAATACCAACTCAACAGTACCAAATAAAACTGCATGTATTTTGGGGATAATGGAAACACTGAGAAACGACAAAGCAAAACTATTTTAAACTGGCAGTGACCTAGAGACAAATCTCTGCATACCACTGGCAGAGATTCCCTTTTCCAAGAAGGCCTATTATTAAACTTCTATAACCCCCTTCTTTGGTAAGGAAAAACAGTATTAATCAGCAATTTTTTGTCCAAGAAAATGACCGCAGAGCTCCTGTCTTGAAAGTGGTTTGGAGCCGCACGCTCATAAAACTTAAATAAAAATGGATTAGGATTTATTTCACTTTATATGTTATGCTATTTAGCAAAAGAGTATGCATGGATGATCAGGCTAGTAATACAAGCTATAGATATTTATTTCATCAAGGCTAAAACAAATGAGGGAGATGGGGAACATCAAGCTCACAAATTGTATGTTATGGTAGCATTTTAGCTATAGTCATGCAACACTGGACAATGCTGCTCCAGGGTGGCAAAACAGTCATGCCCCATAACCAACATTCATTTTATATGAGGGTTTTCTGCTCTGTCATGACCGTCTTGCTAACATTGCCAGTGATGACTTCCTAACAGACAAGGTATCAGAGGTCATATCACCTAATATTACTTACCTATTTAAATCAGTATCTATGATTATAAGCTCTTATATTACTTTCCACTCATCCTAAAGTGTAAATAAAACTGCAATAGTGGGGGAATATCCATTTAATGGTTCAGTTCAAGTGCAGGCTATAAAAGAATAGATTATCTAACAATACGAATAATGCAAGATATGCTCTTAAATTTGGATGGAAAAGAATGAAAGCTAGACCCTTTAATAAAAATAGTGTATTTTTCCATATGTGATCATGGATGTATATTTACAGTGAAATAAGCTATAAAAAAAAAAATACATATTAAAATAATCACTGGGTACAACCCAAATCAGATCAGGGACTCTAGCAGAAAAAAAAAAAAAAAAGCACTTTCAGCAAAAGTCAAACAATATCAGTGAAAAGCCATTTTTTTTTTTTTTATTTGGAGAGAAGAAAGGAATAAACGAGTTTCACATCACATTTTGTAGCTTAATTTCTGCAGATGGTGCATGCAGAAGGAATAGGAGATAGATTTTCTGCAGTCATAGGGTGAGGCCTTCCTGTTTCAGTAAAACCTCTTGTTGAGTGGTGAAAAACGTAATGGTTCTCACTAACAGCGAAACCACAATGTCAGGCGCCAGTCTGGTGTTTCTCTTTTCTATAAAAGAAAAACCTCAAAAACTTTTTTTTTTACATTTTGGTGTCAAAAGAAGTGCCAGACAACAATTTAAACATTTCATAATTATTTGCCATTTTTTTAATCAAAATGTAAAAATAAAAAGTCTCATACACAGTATCAAAGGGAATACTGATTACAGAAAAAATGTATCTATACATAAATACACTTCTTCAGTAACCTATTTCACATTTTTAATTATTTATTTTTTTGTTTAAGCAGAGAAATGGTTAAAAATGGCAGCCGGCCTTGCATTTAGCTGAAAAAGAGCAAATTTCCCATAATCAAAGGATCTGCCCATCAGAAGAGGACACAGCATAGAACGCAGCTGCTTTCAGAAGCAGTGTCTGGATACCATTGTACTAGACAAAACAGACTTCACCACTAAACTTTGAGAGGCAGCTTGTGTAATCAAAGCCACTCAGTGTCTGAAGTGTGGATGATACAGCAAGGAAAAACAATAGCTCTTTTAATGTTCTTTCCTGGTCTGGTGCTCCTCCATTCCCTTGCATCCCAGTCTCCAGTATCATCAAATGAGTAATAGACAGCTGGACTTATCTAAACACCTAATGGAACCTTATTATGATAAAGCTGTGGGAGAATGAATATGAGCAAGTCTCCCCTGATTACATTTATGTCCATTTGTACTAACTAAAGGTTGCATTTGCTTTACGCTAGTGCCGCGCTAAGCGTTTTTCTGCATGCGTTTTATCATGTGTGCCGCAAGCTAAAAACCCATGCAGCAAAATGCTTAATGGGACAACAACAGATTACAGATAGAGAAGCATGCTACAGACAAGTGCAATACCAAAAATTCTTATGCTGCAGAGCAGCCAGTCCTAAAGACTATAGGGCAAGATGGTGGAATAACTTTTTTTTTTTTTCTTTAAATCAAGGTCTGAATTGTTACTATTCTAGATCTACACCAACAATATATATGTGACAGGGAGTTGGGAAGGGTAAAAGCAAATGAAAGCCATTTTTAATTAATCATCCCCTATAGGTTACAAAACATCCCTGTCTGGAGGTATACAAGTGTCTTAAATTTAAAGACTAAAGGGCAAAATGTGGGCCTGTGGTGGGTGGGGATAAATGACAATTGACATAGTTATAGCAGGGATCTGATTGGAGGAGCTATAATGTCAATCATTTAGCCCCGTCCACCCAACTTGGAAAAGAAAACAAGGCAGGCTGACAGGGAAGATGACAGAAAAGCTGTTTAAAGGAACATTTTTTAAAATACATATATATTTACAAAACATTTCATTATTAGAAACTAAATTAGTATTAGAGTTTTGAGGTGACAGGTGCACTTTAATTTAGTATCATCCATCCTGAAACTCCCTCTCTGCTGATCAGATATGAAGTGCTCTCTCAGCCATGGTGTACAAATGCACTGCTTCCAGTGACTCATTAAAGGTAGAGACATGCAGAATAGTGATACACACATACATCTGACCTTTCAGCACACTGCTGCTACACACAATTGATATTTTATTTAATCCCAGATTGATGCATCAATAGATTATATTAATGTAGATACATTTAAAGGCTTTTTTCTCCTTTTGTAGAAAAATACTGCGCCTTTGGGTTTTGTGGGCCTAATAATCCTTTATCAACTGAACAGTGCTTAAAGCGGACCTACATCAAAAACGAATGTTTTTGTCTTAAAACTTCCCTTATTCTGCAACGTGCATTAAGTTAAAAAAAAAAAAAAAGAAAATAGATACTCGTTTCAATTTAAATCATGCACTATTGGGGGAAACTAACCACATATGCCCAGAATGCATAATAAGTCACATAAAAAAAAAAAAGTATTCTTACATTCAGCAAGAATGGTTCCTCTGGAATGCCTTGCTGAGAAGCCCATTTGTAACATGAATGAAGAACTAATGGACAGAATATATTGATTGGGGATTAAGAGACGCAAGGTTGACCTGCATTAGGATTGTGATCATTCCTGGAAGCATTAAAAATAACACACAAAACTAAATGCTTTGTGTATTAACTCTTACTGGCACGTCTATTCTTGTGTTAGAAGAAAGGGTGTTGCAATTATGAATTTCATGTCCCAAATTCGTTGCTACAGACACACAGTCTTCATTACAAGGTATACATTTTTAGTGCTTTAAAAGGATCAGTTACAGGCAGCACTTACAGGAAACTTCAAAAAGCCTCAAGCCAGCTGCTTCTTAATGTAATGATACTTCTGCTACCTACCTGTAAGTAACAGATAGGCAGAGGCTGGAAAACAAATACAATGTAAAGCAGATTGAATTTTAGATGCTTGCAAGTACTTCTATGTACATTGTGAATTTCAATGACTAATTAGTGCTCACTATTTATTTAGAATCACTTGGGTATCCTGAATGAGTAAATGAAGAGGACTGTACACAATAACTTGGCAAGACGTCATATGCATATAATGTACTCAGCCCAGAGGCAGTTATGGTAGCTCTGGAACAAGTAAAATTAATATTTTCATTCCAGAGTGAAGCAGAAGCCTCGGGTTATTCTTTTAGGTAAATCAAAGGTCTACGTCTACGATCTCTTTTTAAATTCTAGGAAGCCAGTACAAAAAAAAAAAAAAAAAAAATAGGTGTAAGAAAATTTCTAAGTAATTAATTACTTTTGAGTAATTGTTGTGACTTTGGAAGCTTCCCCCAGCAGCACTAAGGACAAGGCAGTCAACCAATTATATTCCAGAGTTGCAAAGCTTCTTTGGCTGCCATTAAGAGCATCACATGTCTGCTCTTAAAGATGCGGCACCCAGAGGGAAACAGGAAAAAAAGTAAAAATAAAAACCAACTGCCAGGTTCTATGCAATTATCTAGGATGGTGTAAAGTGATTTGAATTTGCTCTGTGCTTGGAGGGACAGAACTTGTTTTAACAGGGTTGCTGAAAGCATTTAGAAGCATGCTGCATGTGCTTAGAATCACACCGTGCAGAACCTCAAAACAGAGCATGCCGAGGCTTGTGGGAGATTTATATGGCAGTCTCAAAGGCGCCTGAAATTTCCTAGGATTTAACCAATCTTGTCAGGGCATTTAACTCTCTCCCCACTTAAATATTCTAGAAAATCATACTCTTTTGCTAAATACTTTCTATTTGTCAAGGGAAAGAAAAGAAAAAAGAAAAAAGTGCACTAAAAATAAAGTGTGAATGTTAATGTTCTGCATGCTACTACAAGAGTTTACTCATACTGCATTTCCCTGCATGGTAGTAACGCTGTGACCAATATAAATGCGACACACGACATCCGCTCAGAATACCTAGCAATGGACAGTGCAGCTCCACAGGGGTAAAAACTGCATGAACATGCCTCAGATGTGTTTTAATAGGCAATCACTTGTTCCCAGACATTGTCCATTGTTAGGTATTCTGAGCGGATGTTGTGTGTCGCATTTATATTGGTCACAGCGTTACTACCATACAGTTATGCTGCTGTAACCTCTACTACATTTACACTGATCCATGCTGCAAGTGTCTAAGGGCACAGATGATAAAACACTGCCCATATAGATTTTATTTTCCTCCCACAGCATATAGTATCACACACAAGGACTTCCAACTTACACAACCATAACTATGTAGGTGAAATTTATATTCCTCTAGGACTTTTTTTTTTTTTTATTGGTTGTTTGTCAGTTCTGTGAGAAGCTTTTATTGCAGCAATTAATGCTTAGGAATGTCATTTCCAGGTTCAAGGGGAGGCTTTTTTTTTTTTTTTTTTTTTTTTAAACTAAGCAGATTTCCCAGTGATGAAAGGATTTGTCTTGGCCAAAGTAGTGATCAAATCCCAGACAGATCATTCAGTCCTTGCAGGTCAGGCTGCTGTATTAAGCCTCCCCCTTTCAAGACCAATTACATTTAATGTCTGCTTCCAGTACAGAAGAGGGGAGCTGATGAGCGGTGCTAAAACCTTTTACATCAGACATATGTCTGCAGAGCAGGGCTTTAAGAGACAACTGGAGGGGCTGTTCATAAAATCCCAGCTCTGATGTAAAGACCTACAAGCTTTTCCCAGAACTACAAATGATTAGTGCACAGTAAATGACCATCAAATTGCTTGAAAGACTTAAAATTAATACGTTTTGCCACTGCAATAAAGCTTAGTTAGGTAAGTTAGAATGTGGAAACCTGACATATGAACTAATATTTTATTAAATAAAACCTTTCACCAAGTCTCTCCTAAAAATCGGTCACCACATCAGCTCTCTCCCCTAAATGTGAATGGAAACACGGGGAGAGCTTTGGGTAGGATTTTGTTATTTTTAAATGATGGGAGTTCATCTACATAGGTTTTCACCTTCGTTCCATTGAAGTACTGCCAGGTTACAGAAAAGCAAACCCACTGACCCAACAGAACTGTGGTTATTAAACCCAGACTACATTTAACAGTAGCAATACAACAACTCTGTGTGTGGACTTTTCTCCCTAGAATGTTTTTATCTCCAGCGGGTTTGTAGTGCAACAGCTATTATCATGTGTAAGTGCAAATTCCAAGACAACTATGCAGCAAATGTTTACATATTATCACCTTGAACTCAAGCTGCAGATACTAGAAAGCAGAACCACCTACACAGTTATACATACACACACAAAGCAGATCTGAAATATCACTGAGCAGGCATTTTAAAAGGCAGAATAAAATCTGCTTATAAGAAGGTCAACTTGACATTATTTTCTTTTAAATCAGCAGTTAATTATGATAGTATAGCTTATTGTAGGCAAAGTCCGCACATTGAATTTACATACTACATGCCTGGGCCGGAACACTATCTGCTAGGATAGAACATTAGTTACAGCCTATATAGGAAGCAAAAGGCTAGCAATACTACATCTCCCACACAAATCAAAATGAAAAAATGCATAGAAGGATTGTTCTCTCTACAAAGTAAGCTAATGTCATCACACTAGTGTCTACTTCAAGGAAATGAATGCAGAATGAATGGAAGGTCTAGATATATACTCACATAAACATTATGTCTGTACTTTAAAATAAAAGTGCAGGGTAGATTTTCCCTTTGAGAAAATCCGGTTATGTGTGACATATACATTTACACAGCCTCCATGCGTGCAGTGCAGGCATTTTCATTCAGTTTTACCGCAAGGAGAGTTATATTGGCATCTGAATGCATCAAGAGTTTGACATCTAAAAATGAATTTGGGTCTACACAAATATAAAGTTGATGTTGCATCCAACACACTGTCACACATGAGAACTTTCTGGTTTTATCAGAGTTTCGATTTTCTAAACAAAGCCGGAATGCAATCTGATCGCACCATTTTCTTATAGCACAAGCAATCACATATACACTGCAATCTATCTGCCTGCTTCTGGCAAAGTTGCCTCCTGCTGCAACATTAGCACATTATGACCACTCAGCAGGACATTAGCATTCAAATTCATCTCTATGAATTTGCAAGTGAAGTGTATGTAAATGAGATGTGCTGAGTTTAACACCAGAGTCAACTGCCTCATGACCAGAAGTACTTTAAATGGGAATTAAATCCCATACAAGAGCTACTTTGCTTTACAGTGGTAACATGTTGCCTGTGGCAGTTCTGCTGGTCCCTAGGCCTTCCAATGTGGGGATATTGTGTTCTTTTCCCATCAAGATTGTTCTTCAACTGTAGCTTGTCCTTACCCCTTCACAGCACCTGTGGTGCGGGCATGAGCAGTAATGCTAATACACTGAAAGAGCACTTATTGCATACCTGCCTTCCCCCAATCCAGACCAGAACGACTGACAGGGAAGTTGGGACTGCAGCACGAAATTAAGTGAAGCTTCTTCAAAACACATTGAAATAACATATTTCATAATGTTATTTCATATTTGTAAGGGATAAAATTTTAAATACATTTGCAGGAAGAAAAAAAAACTCAAAACATACTACACTCAAGCAGTAGCAACAAATGCAGGATGTCAATTCATGAAATGAATGTTATCTTTTTAATTTACCTTAAATCAAGCTGTAACTAATCATTATAAACTGGAAAAAGAATTAAAAGATTTCACAGGATTGTTCTAGATATCTGTGTAGCTAAATCACTACAGTACCGTCCAGTGTCAGACTGCCAATTTGTTCAGTACTGTTAATAAGGGCCGATTGTAAATCAACCAGCAGCAAGCAGCTTGCCCAATGTCTGATCTCAACGAAACCTATTCTAGTTTGGACTTTTCTGAATAAACCCACAGTGTATCCTAGACTACAAAGGCGGCATTCATTCCAATATTACTGGAGGTTTCGCTGACCCCTTTTTGGTAAGGATTCTTTAAAATGTGCTTCCTGAAGAGAAATAGGGCAACCATAAATTCTTTCACATCAATGTAGTTCTGCTAATGCAATGCTGAGGTTGTAGCTTTTTCACTGTCCTCTCATTCCACTTTGCCTTATGTCAAATCAAATTACATGAACAATCAATTTTTCTGTCTAGCCATTTTTTCCGTACGCTTGCTCCTTGCAGAGGGGGAATAGAGGGAGGGAGCTGGGTGCTTGGCGTCTTGCCAGAGATTCATCAATAGGCAGGCTCCACTTGCGGTGGAAAGACTTGGCGACAATGTGTCCTCTCTTTACTCTATTCCTGGCTTCCCTCCAAGACTCTCACCTGCATAGTAACAGTAAAGTCCGCTCAAAATTCTGCATAGGGCTTTAAATAAGACTGGAGTGGTGCAGAGTGAGAATGACTTCAGTGGTCAAGGGCTGAGTTACAGAGAGAATGCAGAAAGGTAATGGATTTTTATAAACCAGAGTTCTGCTTTACAGAACCTTTAGGATATAGTCTAGAACAGTGTTTCCCAAAGTTTTTTTTTCGTGGCCCGGTTATTTTTGTGCTTATCCTTCGTGACCCGGCACGAAGGATAAGCACAAAAATAACCGGATCACAAGAGCGCCGATCATGAATATTCATGTGTTGGCTTCTTCATGATGCTACACGCATTGTACGCCCTAGTTTTAAGGCGTACAATGCGCGTAGCATCATGAAGAAGCCGGCTCATGAATATTCACGAGCGGCGCTCGTGACCCGGCATTTAATTTTGGTGGCCCGGTACCGGGTCGCGACCCGGCATTTGGGAAACACTGGTCTAGAATGAACTATAAATTCTGTAAAATCTTTATCATTAGGAGGATAGGGCTAGAACAAGGGGAATAAATGATACACATTCATATACACACTTATGTGAAATGCTTCTTTAAAATATGCAGTTATTTAAAGCCGCATTGCTTGTCTGTATATCCTACATAGACCTTCATAAATCAAAACCATTTAATTTTGGTGTTCTAATAAAGTTAATGGAGAATAGCTAAGTAAATAAACAAAAGAAATCACAAGCTTCCATTCAGTGTAATACAAACATTAAAGTGATATTTTGGGCACAGAATATGCCATACATGAATGATTTTGACAGACTATTTAAAACTATTTTTAAATGTGTGTTTGCTTCCCCCTGCTATTACCTTCTAAATTGCCTGGCTGCTGTCCTTATTTATTAGCAGCAGTGTATTTTAACACGGAGCAGACCCACTTTGAAATTGAAAACAAGGTGCTTTTTATCCCACGTAGCAGTCTGCAGCAGAAGTAACATTTTTTTATTTTTGGTTTTATTGAAAGTATGCACTCTGTTTCTGCAGCAAGGATTAGTACATGCCCACAATAAAAATACACAGTTATACTCATGGCACAGAGCAGGAAACATGTTGTGAAAAAAGGTTCTAGCCCACAAGTGTCATTGACAGGCCAGTTTGTGGGCTAAAGTTCAGTCTGAGGTAAATGGCTAGACAAGGGCTGATAAAACAGTAGCCTTTAAAAACAAAAATCAGTTCATACTGATATGCAGTTTGAATGAAGAAAGGTGAAAAGTTTGTTATAAAACTTATTTTGTTAGTTATCACATTCTTAGCCAGTTCAAGTTACTAGGCAGAATGCTAAGAAAGTAAAATAAAAGTTAATAGGCAGAATGCTAAGAGAGTAAAATAAAAGTTAATAGGCAGAATGCTAAGAGAGTAAAATAAAAGTTAATAGGCAGAATGCTAAGTAAAATAAAAGTTACTAGTTACTAGGCAGAATGCTAAGAGAGTAAAATAAAAGTTACTAGGCAGAATGCTAAGAGAGTAAAATAAAAGTTACTAGGCAGAATGCTAAGTAAAATAAAAGTTACTAGGCAGAATGCTAAGTAAAATAAAAGTTACTAGTTACTAGGCAGAATGCTAAGTAAAATAAAAGTTACTAGTTACTAGGCAGAATGCTAAGAGAGTAAAATAAAATAAGTGAACAGAAGGGAGTGCAGGAAAAATGGTCTAAAATTGGTGGTAATTAGATCTTGAATATATCTGACACATCAGCCTATTCCACAGGTTAGTATAAATATATAGGCATTTCAATGAGATATTTTACAGGAAAGTATAAAATGTGACCATCCACAGCACTTTTTTTTTTTTTTCTACACAGACAAAATATCTCCGTTAGGGTATGCTGCAGGCGCTACAAATTCCCCTCGCTCTAAAAATACCATCAGTTCATTGGGACACTGTATTTTGCCAAAACATTTATATAGAGGTTTATATATTCTCAAACAGATATTCTATTATATTGGTAGACTCCACATATAGTGGAGTGGAAATAACTGCCTCTGAGCAGCTTTACTAGAGGAAAAGTTATTCTCATGACTGTATGGGTGTTTAGCATCAAACATTCCAGTGACCTTACTCCTAAAGTTGTGGGGTGTTCACGTTAACGGATTTTTGGCACACTGCCCTTCCTCTCAAAGAATCAACATGCAAAAAGTAAAGTTTTCCATTCAGGATTAAAGGAGATGTTGCCCATTATGAAAAAGGCAGCATGAGACACAGGATGCTGTGGTCACAACACTTGGAAGGGTTATATACTAGGAATTCAAGTTAATTAAAAGAGAATGGTTAAATATGAACATCAAGGAAGTGTGACTCTTGTTTCTGGCTATACTGCTAAAATGTACTTCACTGTATAAAAAAAGTAAACTGGAGTTCTTTACGATGGGTATCATTTGTGAGGCAACATCAAGTGCAAACCACACACACACACACACACACACACACATATATATATATACATACATACATATACAGTAAAAAGTAACTAGCAAAGCTACATCGTTATTGGAAAAGGGAAATACTCAAGCTTATTTTCTGTGTAATGCAAAATATTTAATGCTTTATTCAGATCCGGTTAATAAGCGCTTCTCAAAATATAGTCTACATATTCATTTGGTAAAGAGATATAATTTCAAAGGAAAGTTCCATTGCCAGAATTAAGAAATATACAGTAAAATTCCATCAATCAGCTGCCTCGTTTATACAGAGCTAACCTGTCCTATTGTGGTGTAGATGGCAAAAAGGCAAAACAGAGTTTGTTTTTGTTTTTAATAAGAATTCTTTGACTTTTGCTACAGAGTTATAAAAAAACAACAACTTTGTATTCCATGCTTTTAGTACAGATTTACCTAAAGGTGAAATAGCAATTACTCACAGAAGTTGACTCATACAATTGAACATTTAGAACAATTCCACAGACTTTCTAACATTAAATTATGATTCAGTTCTGGAATCTACAAAATTTACAGATGATTCAGTATCCATTCAAATCTAAAATGAATTACACACAAGAGAAAGTTATTTCTTACTCACTCAAAAATTAGTCCTGCAAGTGGGACTTATCCAGTATCCAGGATGCATAGCCTTGTGACCTAAAATGCTTCTTTCTTGCATGGGGTAGAGAAACAGACTATGCTCTAATAGAATAGGGGGTTTATATGGATGGTTAAATGATCTGTGTAATGCACTGTGTGACGTAATTAAAGCAAAAAAAAAAAAAAAAAGCATTAAAATATTTACCTTATATAGAGCTGATTCATTACAATCACAGCATCAGCTGTGCTGTAATTAGCCGCCACCCGATGCTTCCTTCACAGTGCTGGCTGACTGAGAAGCCAGTGCCGCAGCTCCTCCCGACTTGCTTCACCAGCCTCATATATCATCACGCTCATTGCGGGGAGAGTTCTCATTGGCCCAATCAATGAACATGATGATGTTTAAGGCATGTGTCACCGACGGTGAAGCAAGTCGGGAGGATCTGCGGCACCGGCTTCTCATTCAGCCAACGCTGTGAGGAATCATTGGGTGATGGCTAATTACAGCACAGCTGTCACAGTCATGCTGTGACTAATGAATCTGCTCTATACAAGGTAAGTATTTTAACACTGCTTTTTTTAATTTTTTGCTTAAGTTCTCCTTTAAATGAAAGCAGTTTGAATAGTTTTATCCCTTTAAGTAGTACATTGCAGCACTGGAATCACTCTGCTGCAGACAATACCCATATATGCAATGGAATATCTTTAGATTTATAGAAGCACCTTCATTAAAAAACACAAGTCCCTCATTCTACAGGATAGGAAAATGTGTACATTATACATTTTATTCCAAAAAAAGGTGACAATACGTTTATTTTTAAATTAACAGTTTTCAGAAAATAGAACTAAAAAACTGAAAATTCAGTCTCCTAATGACCACACAGTTGCAAGCCACAACGTACACATTCAAACATATGTTCTAGTCAGTGTCATCAGATCTGTGTATTTTTCATTTTTCTTGTAGGCTGTGTGCCCAAAAACATGTGCACAACCTTTAAGGTGTAGCATTCAACAAGCACCATAAAGCCCAGACATAATAAGGACTGCAAACCCTTAGGATTGACATTTGGAATCTTTCAATAAGCCAACGAACAAGAATCCTGAAGACACAAATAGTGTCAGGATGGAGTTGTGGGGCCCAACCACAAGCAAGAGATCAGAATCCCACCAAGCCAAAATTTCTTGTAGTATCTTCATTCCCTATGATTACCTTGTATCCAATCTCTATTTTATCTCCAAACCCTCTACTAACTTCTTTACACTACCTTCATGAATATGCCATGATGGTGAAATCTGAAACTCTAAAAAGTCCCGCTGGGAGTTCCTTGTATCTTGGTGGGCCCGTCCGACACTACTTATATCAACAGAAAATATACAAAAATATTCTACACTCCATATCAGACATATAACTTACTAGAAAGTACCTGGAATGGCAATAAATCACACACTGCCTCCAGAGAAATAATGAATAAACTCCTTAACCCGGAGTCTCTGAATAGCTAGCTGTTAAGTGTGACACGATAGCAAAGGCCTGCCTTAAAGTCTTTACAGTCCCTTAATGTGCCACTTACCACAAAAGCTGAAATGCCCCCACCAAATTAGTTTCTGGCCTAGAAATATGCTGCAAGCATTCAGGGCCCTAAAAGGAGTAATCCAGTAAAAGTTTTTCAGTCAGCCATTTCGCATGATCCTTTTTTGCAAAAGATTCCCTTAGCAACACAATAGGTATAAGAGGCCTATTTCTTTTTTACCAGTTTGAAGTTTTTTAAATAAAAGTGGAATGAATAGAATAATTGGATGGTTGTTCAACCTGTCTGTTTAATTTTCCACTCTGAATCTGAAGTGCTAAATAGTAAGGCTAATCAGCTTTTCTTGGAAAGAACATGAGAAAAGAAGAGGGTGAGGTGAGAACAAGAGAATAAAATAGAAAATAGGAGGGCGATACTAAAAGACATAATAAAAAGAAACCATTAAACCCATCTGAATTTTCAGTTCCCCATAATGCCTTTTTCCCCCCCCCCTTCTCCCCATTTCAGTCGCCACGGCAGAATGCTGATCTATGCGTCTTTTGAAACATTAACATTTAACAGAGATTTTGTGTCTGCTGAATTCCAAGAAATAAAAATAAACTCTAGTCTCGCACTGGCTGCCAGGCAGAGGCCTATGTTTACTGTGGGGAATGTTTGTTCTCTCTCCAGTGACTGCCCACACTTGAATCACCAGTACACCTTGGTACATGACGTAAAAACCTTGTTACAAAAGGGACTAATGCAAAACTGCTGTTATTTGTGAAAACCATAAAGCCCTTCAAAAAAGTGAAATGAAAATTGAACATGGAATTCATGATGCTCAAAGTAATAAATATGAAAGATTTTCCTGTGATATTCCCTGTTGTGATTGTGAACCTTTACATTAACAGGCCACATGCAGGTTTTCCCCTTTTATTGCGTCACTGGGACCTATTCTGCTATATAAAGGTACAGTTCTATTGTAGAACAATTATTTTCTATTATTTAACCCTGTCTGACATATACCACTGGCTGCTACGAGTTATATGACCCTCCTGGTAGGACCATACACACAGATATTTGGCCAAATTTGCCCACTGTGGGTGGGAATGGCACTTGGAAAATAAAAAAACTGCTAGTTACGGAAAGCATTTCTTAAAAACATAACAATCCTAGCAAAACCGTTATTTAACAACACAGCACGGCTGCAAAATTACAGGTTCTTAATAGAGGAACATGGCAGAATGGAGGGAGTGTGTATTATAAAAACAAGTGCAGATGGATATCTTTAAAATTCAACATCTGAAACAGAAGAACAAAGTGTATTCTGAGCCAAAAAACATGAGGGGAGAAAATATGCTGGGTTAAAAAAAAAAAAAAAAAGAAGTTTCCTGTCCAGAGTGGGAATTCATAACATGCAAGCCTCAAAAGGTAAAAAAACATACATTATCTGTAGTTTGAAAAATAGTTACCACAAATTCCTAGTCTGGCCACTTTGGTGCAATTGGCTGCACAATGGGGCAGTGCAGTGGCTAGCACTAATACCTTGCAGCACTGGTTTCTTGGTTCAATTCCACCCTGGACTTCATCTGTATGGAGTTTGTATGTTCTCCCCATACTTGCATGAGTTTCCGGTTACCTCCCACAATCCAAAAAAAAACATACTACACAGGTTGTGTGTGTTTTCATTGAATAGGAAAATTAGATTTTAAGCTCCATGGGGCAGTGAATGATGAAACTCTGTAAAGCGCTCAGTAACATATCAGCGCTATATAAATACAATGCATGGACACCTACCAGATCTCCTAAA
Source organism: Pipa parva (assembly GCA_019650415.1). Taxonomy (NCBI): domain Eukaryota; kingdom Metazoa; phylum Chordata; class Amphibia; order Anura; family Pipidae; genus Pipa; species Pipa parva. Next base: position 17,078 of record WMED01001515.1, read on the forward strand.
CTATATCAATTTGGAGAAAGCATCACTGATATCACTTAACCTAAGCCTGTTTGCGCTACAAGATCTTTTTATAAGCCTAGTGGCATTTTGATAGGAGCACACTGGAAGAGGAAAAATGGGAAACAAATTACAGCCAGTCTGCAAACAACAGGACACTAAGAACAAAACATCTCGCAATAGAATTGCATTGGCAATGCCAAATACTGTAAACATCAGAACTTAACCTTGACAGCACCCAGATTTGCAAGCACAGCAAGGCCAAATGCCAAGGTTCCTTTCACCTTCTCATTGCACAACAATATTTCTTGTTCCTTTCTGCATTCGTGTACTTTTTTTTTTTTTTTTAAACCCTCCCAGATCTGGCAGACACTGTGTTTTTAATTCTCTCCATAGAAACAGACATAACAAGGAGCCTGAGACAACTTCATCTCAAGAAAAAACAAAGTCGGACCCAGCAAAACCGCCCAGAATCGACAGTGCCTGCCAGTGCATGTGACTAGCTGGGGTCTTCTTCCCCTCCAAGTTATTTCCTTTATTTTCCATTTAAAAAAAAAAAATTCACAGTATGAGTTTTCAAGAAAATGTGGGATATATATATATATATGCATTTCTAAAGTCGCAAGAATAATGTAAATTTAATGTGTAAACTAAAAATGGCCTACCTGCATACTGCAAGAAAAGATTGTATTAAAGGGCCATACAGAAATAAAAAATAATCACATTTGAATTGGCATGGCCGACATTACTACATCTTTTCTAGAAATATTAAATTATTTTGTGGAGTTCCAGATTAATTGTATTGTGGATGAAACATAGGAGGAGCATTTTCAGTTTTTGATATTACCATTACTGATATTTAAAAGGCAAGTCCCACACTTCTACTGAAACTAGTTTATAGAAGATATTATTTGAGTGTTCCTCTTTCTTAAATAGGCACATAGTGGTGTATTTCTCCCTAGGCTCCCATGGGCCAGTGCCTAGGGAAACACCTTTAAAGGGTGGAGCAGCAGGGCTAAGGGGGCAGTGGTAGCGGAGGTTAGATTTCAGCATAACCCTACCAATGCTGTGTTGTTCTATTGAACAGCACAACAGCTTTCAGGGGGAACTGCAAAGGGTGGTACCTAGGGCAGCATGAACCATTAATACAGCCCTGGAGACACAGTACAAGGACCAATTCTACTTGTTTCACCACAAGCAGAAATAATGGTCTACTCTGCATTATTCTGCCATAAACTGCTGACTTTTCTCTTTAGCCTGTAAGTATTGGGAGCTACAAATGTTTCCTAGAGTTTCTTGGCCACAAGGGGATAAGATGATGTACAATGTCCCAGGATCAATCCATAATGGTTTGTTATGGGATTGGCGTCCTATGGAAAAATCTGCAGCTCCAATGATCACAAGATTGCAGAACCTACCAATGCCTTATGCCACTCAATAGATGGAATACTTGCAGCCAAATGCACTCACAAACAATAAAATGGAACCTCTAGTTACACATTACTTAGAAAAGGCAGTAATAAAAATAAATGCTGCTGGGAATGCCGGGGAACAATGCCCATCATCATACAGCACTTCTGGTAAACCTTTGCAGTAGTATTCTGCAGAACAAATGCAGAAAGAGATTGTAAATGTATTAAAAAAAAAAAAAAAAAAAAATGAATACTTTAAAAACAATAATGAGGCATTATGTGGTAATACACAAAGTTGTTTAAGGCTGCAGTTCTTTTCGACATCATGATCATATGCGTTTTTCAGAAGGGTTAAAATATTACACATTGCAATTAAGGGGAGGAATACAGCCGGAATTAACGGAGCTCTGGGTATTCAGAGGTTCTCTTCTCTGAAGTCCAAATCCCATCAACTGCTTATACTGCTTTTGAAAACACAGAAGGCCTCAGTGGCTAGTGTTACATAACACCCTAAAAAGGCTGTGCTCATTTGTCATCAAGTTCACAAGGTCACTTATTCCAAACAGCCTCTATGCCTTGCTAAAGCTGCTATGTGGCGAAAACTGCCACACTGCCATTTTACCACCAACATCTTGAAAGAACATTTAAACTATCTGTATAAAGACTTCCCAAATGACCCTTAAGCCCTTCTGAAATGTGTACCTGTCATGTATTCCTGATTTTACAAGGCAAATGCATAGGTTTTGACTTGCTGTTCAGCTGGCCTCAGAGATAATGATGAGTTTAAAAATGCAAGCAATTATAGAGCAAGCAGCCCATAAAAATGTGGCTTTCCATTTGATGTTTTATTGGAAAAACTGGCAGGTCCTTTGAAGTGGTGGTTGATTCCCATTGAAAAAAAAAAAAAAAAAAGCAAGGAGGGGTTCCAGATCTGAGGCGGCTGACATTTTTGGGATTACATAGTAAAAGACTGGGGGTTTTTCAGTCCAGGCACAATAGAAAATTGCTAGAATTATTATCCTTACTACAGAAAAAGCTTTGATTATTTGTTGGAACCAGACTGTGCTCATCTCCTGCTTCTAAACAAATGTAAAAGACTGCAAATCAAAAAATGTGGTGTGCGACTAGAAACTGTACTATAGATTATGCAAATGAACCACACACTGAAAAAGTTTTTTTTTTAATTTTTATTAACCAAAGTGTTAACCAATAAATAGGAGAAACATAAAAAAAAAAAAAATGCAGAAATCATCCTGACCCTTGAATTTTACACCTAGATCTGCTCCAACTCTTACACTCATAGAAGGCAATTCAAGACATACTACCCATTATTAGGCTTTAAAGTGAAATGCGTCATATTTTACTGCACCCAAGAAAGGGAAAGAGCACTTCATAAGAACTACTGTGCCAGACAATAGTTTGTTGCGATCTTTATTTGCTGACCATCAGATTTTAAACAATCAGAATAGGTTTCACTAAGAACTGGTCATCCAACCTTATAAACATCTCATCACAAACTTACTCAGTAACCCCTGCATCACATAAGAAATAGCAAGTTACTGCCTCAAAATGTGCTCCACTGATTAATCTAGTAATGGCTTCATCAATGCGTTATTAAAAAAAAGACTAAATGCCAAGGCAAAATGGCAACTATCAATTGTGTTTCAAATCAGACATGCAGAGATAGAGTGTTCCATGCATTCAAAAGCTATGCCCCACAGGTTTTCAAAATAAAGTTTTTCTTCAATTTAAAAATACAAAAAAAAAAAAAAAGTGTTTTTTAGAATTGTGCCTATTTTTCTTACTCCCTATACGGTTAACCTTTCAGAGATTATACATTCTTGGTTTCAGTCCATTATACGCTGCTGCTGCAAGCAATAAACAAATGTCTATGTTTCTTCCTTGTTCTGTCTGTTTTGTCTAGGGCTCAGATTCAAGAATTCCAGACTGTGTTATCGTTGTCCATCTAGAGTTTTTTTTTTTTTTTTTTGTTTCTCAAAATACAGCAGAAGCAGCCTTTTAAGAAGGAAAATTTCCTAACTGAGCAGAACACGTAGACTCAAAGGATTTCAGCAGAACCCCAACCGCTGACCTCCCTCTCCCAGTGACGATAGCATTATTAAAACTGTCAAGGAACTATAAAATCAGCAGCTGGCAGGGATAAAGTGGTGGGCACAAGGAAAACCGTACAAGCATCTAACAAGACATAAGAGATCTAAACTCACAGCTAGTTTTGTAATGCAGTATTGCATTTTAGCAACTCAAACTAGATTCAAAAATATTAGAATAGTTAATTCTAAAATTGCTTCCAAAGTATAAATCCTATTTGATTTTTTTTTATTACGCAGCACAAGAATGAAAATGATGAGGAGAACAGAACAATCACTGATGTCACATTCTTCAGCAGTACATTCCATATAGGCCAAATATGCAGAGAAAGAGCCTACTGTCTCCAAAGCTCTGATGGACCCCCAGTTTGGTCTGGCAAACAAGTACGTCAATTTCAACCCGTCCGACTCCTCTTATTCAACTAAATCTCTCATCCAACTGCAGCTGGGGATGTCATTAGAGAAAAAGAGCCATTTCCTGTGTATTTTTCCCTTGCATTCTTGGCAGGCCAGTAAGAGAAGAAAACAAGAATAGAAATAGAAGATGAAGGCTGGACCCACACCAAAAACTGCATGGGGCCCCAAAACCTTGGTAGAGGGACAAAGTACACTGTAAATTGTACAGTTCTGCATATGAGTTGTATTGCCCCAACTAATGGGTTCAAGAAGTTCCAGGATTCAATAAATCACTCGTGAATTTTGATAAAATCGCAGGAACCCAAACATCCTGTTAGTTGCTGTACTAATTCAATCACAATAGCAAACCAGGACACATGATTTGAGAGGCAGCTAGAAAGCAGCAATCTAAGCACGTTTGCATGAATTTCACAGAAAATGAAAAAATTCCCATGCACCAGTCACTTGACTAACCAGGGTACTGAAGTCGGGTGTCAAAAAGTGGGGGTCTATATATAGCAACAGGTTCTGAATAACTCCAGTGCAACACATATAGCTACAGAACCACTTTAATGTCATTTTGGGTGTGCATATTTTATGTTTAAAGATCATGAAAATTGTGAAAATTCTGAAAATGTTGCGGTTACCTCTTGGTCATTCGCTTCTTTCCTTATTTCACATGAACATGGAAAAAGTATGCAAAGAAGACATAATCTAACATTTGCAGTGACAGGGAAGACTAAACAAATTCCTGTGGTGAAGAGCACTCATTAGCTAACAGCATCGCCTCTTTTGGCTTTAGACTGTATATAGAGTATCCTCTTTGTTCCCCACAGCATACCTTTAATCATGTCAGGCAATAGGTTCCTCTTTCAAAACTGTGTGTTGTATCAAGTGTACTACTGGTCCTGGGAAAGTACTCAATTTGAATGCCAGCATGTAAGTTAGCAAGCACCTAAATCCCTACAATAAATGACAAGTGTTTAAGCACTAAAGAAGATACCAAGCAGCTAAAGAAAGTGTCAAAAAACAGTGAATGCATGGATTTCATATATAAAAAAAAAAGGGAGGGGGGCAGCAGCAGGGATAAAGTCTGATTAAATATTTCAAGGTGAAAGACATCATCAGTGTAGGGGAAATAGGCAGCATGTAGTCACATAATGGGAAAAGACTGTTTATGGGATTTGTTACACAAACAGTAGTAAAGATTTGTACATAAACCAAGCTGAAAACATATTCCTAGTCAGAAATAAAATAAGTACTGTTTTTATTTAGAAATGTAGGAAGCCAGTATGGGATAGGACTTCTTTGTTTGCTATTGTGCTGTATGTATACTGTTTGTAGAGTTTTAATGAATAAAATTCAGCAAAGACTCCCAACGAATGACTTCTACATCTTCTATAAAGACATGGACACACTGACTAAAGTAGGACCAAAAACAATAATACTGCTGCTCTCGCAAGGGAAGTAGCCTTTTCTTCATTCTGCAGTGGAAATGACAATGTGTTGTCTGCTAGAGAAAGTTTCACTATGTTCTTATGGAGTATATATGATCAGAAATGAAAGAGCAGAATACTCCTCTCTCATATTGATCTTTTGCTAAATTACTATTGACACCTCGACTCAGACTATGATATTCCTCTGAGGGAACTAATCTATCCTTATCTGTAAATGGTTTCAGCTCTTGAAGGGGCGACACTAATATGCAATTGGCAGGCAGTACAAGGATGGATTAATGTGGTCTGATTTCAAGTCAATTTACTGGGTCATGTCCTACTGATAGACAATTCATTGTGTGGCCTAAGTTTTGCTACTAGAATACTGAGAACAGCATGTAATTATTTGATTCTAAATATGAATAGAAATGTCTCACATACAAGAATGCATTAGCTCATTCTTTTGGAATAAGTTACAGAACACTGTTTTCTGAAGAGCAGCATTGACTGAGGCAGTGATCTGAAACAATATATGCATATATATTCTATATCTTTACCCCCAAAACAGCTGATACAGAAAGCAATTAGGTCAATGCTATATTTTCGTTCACACACACAAAAAACAAAAAAACGAAAAGAAAAAAAAAAAACGTCCGAGTTATTAACATTTATGTTTAAATCCTGGCCACACAATTTATAGCATACATCTACTTTAGCATAAAAGCCCCCCACAGCCAATGTACACAATACATGGAGATTTTCACTTGTTTCACTGCTGCCATTAAAGAAAAATCCTGTCCTAATAATGTAGTTAATATAGCGGATGCAGTTTAAATAAAGGTAGACTTTTTTTTTTTTTTTTTTTTTAGGTATATGTTAAAGTAGAAGAAATATGCTCCAAAATAACTTTCTGATTTGGGCAGTTGCATTGTCAGTTTTTTTTTTTTTTTTAAACACTATTTAAGTAATCGGAGGGATCCCTAAAATTAATGTTTAAAAATGCCCTTACCGACTGCTATAACTTCTGCAGTGGCTGTTCTAGGTTACACGCCTCTTGTATGTGACACGCCTCTTGTATGTGACATGACTACATTAAATCAGTCCCTGCACTTTTTAGTTTCTGCTTTGATGGGGTTTCCAAGTTGAGACAAAAATCTCACCACTGCCATATATTTAAAAGGGAATTCATTCATTTTGGGGCTATCCCTTTAAAACATCTGTCATAACTCTTAATTAGAGTCCAGTAACACAAATATTACCAGTCAATAATGATTCCATTTGCTTACATATATTAGCTTGACAGGTATTCAGCATTTTCTTTAAGTGCTTTTGCATTAATGCCTTCTCCATAACAACTGGCTTTTCCTTACATGACATTAAGTTCACAAACAAGATTTACCATCAACTGTTCACTACAAACAGTTGAAAGCCCTATATGACAGTTCCTGTACCCAGCTTGAAGAGTCAAGTTTCCAAAAAGACAGGGATAAGTGAACAAACCAGAATTTCAGGTTCCCTCCCAGCAAAACTGAAATAAATCTCTTGAATCACGTGTCTCTTTGCCACCCAGCAATGCCAATGTTAAAGAGCGGATGCAGCTGGAAGTTTGTTACTGATATCAAGTGGTAATTCCTCAAAATGTTAATGGACTATATCCACTCTATAAGAAGTGTAAACGTTACCAAGCTTTGACTTAGTTAGCAGTCTTTTTTTAAATCCATTTTCACACTCAGAAAGTCAAACTCAAGCCGACAAAAACAAATTAACATTACATTTTCATGAAAACCCTCTATTTGCAATTGCTGGATCATTTATAAAATAATAATATTGCATATTCTGATCAGCAATGTTCAAAGGCTGCAGTATAAAAATTAGTTGCTTGGGTACCAATTAAAACTGTTGAATTAGGGGACATTGGCAAGGTCTATAAGTGGCAGGGGATAACACAACTCACTTTATTTCATTTAAATAAAGAATTTTAAGATATTAAATATTTAAAGACTTCCATTAATTCCACCTCCCCAAAGTCCTGTTCTCCCCCAAGTGCACACTGCCTGTAAAAATTCCTGCTTGCTATTTGCAGGCAAGGTCACTGCGAAAGGGCATGGCTGTGAGCCAGGGTGTTTTTCAGCTGAGCTGCAGGGAGGGGAGGCACAGCTCAGGAACTCAATTATAAGTTTCTGCAGTCTAGCCAGGAGGCTGGAAGCCCAGACTGTGGCTGTTCTGTCCTCCGTGCCCCCTCCTTCCTCTTCCTCCTCCACACCACCTCTACACGCCTCCTCCCTCTCCTCTTCTCTCCCCACAGTCTGCCAGAGCTGTCTGCCGCCTGGAGCTGACGCATAATGCAGAAATTCTTAAAGCTGTAGCACAACACTGCTACTGAGAGGTACAGAGGAAAAATTCTGTGCGTGCGATAAAACCAGGATCAGCGACTTTCCCATTTCTCTCAATATCCTAATGGATTAAGACAAGCTTCAATAAGTCTAAAGTCAGTGCAACTAATGACAAATAAAAAATTTTTTTAATAAGTTTATTTACAAGGACTGCTGTCCCCCCCCCCATCCCCCAACACTTATCTTGTTTGATATATTTTTTTTAAATGAGATACAGATAAGGGAAAACACATTATTACTGGCTTATTCTAGGGTAAAGAGCCAAGTATGTTGCATGCCCATAAAGGTGGTATGAGGTCAGGAATGAACAGTTTTCCTCAGTAAGATGGTATAGCTGCAGAGCTAAAGTTAAGTCATTACACGACAGCACATTTTCTCATGGCCTGTAAAACAACAGTCTTTAAAATATTGGAGATGCAAAGCAAATAGTTTCAATGCAAATAAATCATTATATATCTTCTAGCTCGGCAGTAAATCTCACTTATTACCCTGCACAGGCACACACTTTCCACTACCACAGCTGTGCCTTAAAATCACACAGTATTCCCTTCTGTATGATTTCCAAGACACTCAGTTCTTCTGGGAGCAAAGATCCTTAAATTGCAGACCTTACAAACAACAAATACATGCTGAGATGATGTCTGGAATAAAGGTAAAAGTAAAAAATGCTGAACAAATATTATGGGGGGGGCGAAGCCCCAGAGAATACATGATGAGCAGAGTTATTAGCACAGGTCGAAATTCTGTAACTGCATTTACCAAACGTAGTTTCATAAACACATTCCAGAAAATTATGGGTAAATTAAAACAAATTATGAGAATGTCAAAGGGACTAACTCTCCTCCAAAACACACATTTAAATAATGCATATATGGTGCCTACAGTAATACTGCCATATACTTAAAATGACTACTTGTGCTACTAAAAAAAGGCTTCATCTGACTTCAGTAAGCATTCACCCAACATGGAGCAGGACTGTCCTGGTAAATGTTATATAATTGACAGCCAGGTGACCAGATGGCTGCAGATTAAAAGAAACATTTCCAGCTGATCCTGGCTTGCAGATTCAACCCCTACCCATTACAGTTACATTTTCCTATCTACTTTTAATAGTTAGACAGGGATGTCAGATAATAAAACCTAGATGGTACTGAAACCCTTCTAATTCACATTAACCAGGTCCCTTTGGATACTAGAAAGGTCTTTCAATTGCACGGAAAGACCCCAGAGCACTCTCCAAGTGGATAATTCAGCCAGGAATATATGCTTAAGACCTTGTTAACAGCACTGCAGAGATATTGGGGGATGGGGAGAAATGGAAAGCACGTTGAATGAAGCCATATATATGTATAATGAGAGCAAGAGAGGAAAGAAAAACTCTGCAGTGTTGGTGCACCCAGGAAATAAATAAAAAAAAAATCACACTAAGCCCAATGTGGGAAGCAGTTAGGGCTAGAATTCTGAAAAATGTCACAAAAAGAGAGTTTTTCCTTTATCCTTTAAGGCAGAGGTCCCCAACCTTTTTTGCACCAGGGACTGGCTTTAAGCAAGACCAGTTTTCTATGGCCCGGTGGGGTGGTGGTGGGGCAGGTGCGGAGCTTTGGTCATATGGGGGTGGGGGGGATGCTGGCGGGACCTCGGTGTATACAGCACTGCTGCTGTACACCGGTACAGGGAGCTGCGTCAATGAGTCCAGTCTGCTGCCCTGCCCCGGCACGCCCCACATAACATGTTCTGCCAGGGGCGAGTCAGTGAGGAGAGCCTGCCGCCCCACCCCATCCATGCTGTGCTGGATGGCCGCGTCACTAAGACCCGCCCGATGCCACGCCCCGTCCTGCATAATGTTCTCTGCCGGGAGCTGCGAGCTGTCATGGCTATGGCAGAGAACATTATCAATCAAGAAAGAGCGTGCTCTGACCAGAAGCAGGGCCGCAGAGCTAGCTGTCAGCGGCGCCGCGGACCGGCTGAAAAACCCCAACGGCCCGGTCCTGGTCCGCGGACCGGCGGTTGGGGACCTCTGCTTTAAGGGTGTAAATGGATATTAAAACTGTGGATGGTCAGTTCCAATGCTGCCCATTAAACAAGGGTGCCTACAGTCATGGCTAAAAGTTTTGAGAATGACACAAATATCATATTTTCACATGATCTGCTGCCCTCTGGTTTTTATGTGTGTTTGTCAGATGTTTTTATCACATACAGAAATACAATTGCAATCATATTGTAAGTAACAAAAGCTTTTATTGACAGCTAGAATGAGTTAATGCAGCAAGTCAATATTTGTATTGTTGACCCTTCTTCAGGACCTCTGCAATTCTCCCTGGCATGCTCTCAATCAACTTCTGGACCAAATCCTGACTGATAGCAGTCCATTCTTGCATTTTGTCAGAATTTGTTGATTTCTGTTTGTCCACCCGTCTCTTGATGCTTGACCACAAGTTCTCAATGGGATTAAGATCTAGG
>WMED01001516.1:864-15807 GCA_019650415.1 Pipa parva
CAAAACCAAACACACTTAGGACTGAAACAGTTAACATTAGGTTCTAAAATACATTGTCTGACAGTCATGAAATGGTGAGTTGAGTACAGCAGTATAATGCAACTGGTGACTACAAAAGCATACAATTTAAACACTGCATATTCATGAAAGCTTATAAGTTGAAACACCTGTAAGGATGATTCCTCTGAAACATTCAGTGAAACTATTGCTTGTTCTTTTTATATGTAGTTGGTTGCAATTGGAGAGCAGATAAAAGGTTAACTAAGCTAATGAAGAGGCCTATGCAAGGGACTGAAATCAATTAGTCTGCCCAAACAATGTTAACATGGTTCTCTGGTCTTTAATTAGAGTGGAAATTAAAGAAAAGAAAAAAAAATAAAATATGATCAATCCATTCAGATTACCACTCCCGAATCACAGAATGAAGATGGGCCAGGGTGACATTTTACAATAATAATAATAAAAAAAAAAATAAAAATAAAAAAAAAGAGAAACAACCCCCCCCCCCCCCCATTTGTTCAGAGTAATTAAAAGTATTTCTAGCTTTATTCCTCATTTCAGACATATGTTAAAATATTTACCTTAATGAGAGTGCTTCAGTCATCTTTATTTCATTCATGGTTGGGATTTTATACTGTGTAGTCTGCAAATGACTCAGCATAAAATCCCCAAAAAATCCCCCTGACCAATGAAGCCAGATCTGAACACAACAACCCATTCAATACAGTATTGGCTGTTTAAGTAAAGCTCCAATCCTTTAATCAGTCATCTCAGACTACTAACTTTAGGTACATCCACACATTTAAAAAAAAACACACACCCCATTTTAAAAACTTAAATTAGAAAGAGAAAGGCCTAAAGTAGTCCTATGAAGAACAAACTCATTTTGGGATAATTTTTGTCCCCAACTACAACCAACTTTTTTTTCTTCTTCAAACCCTCTTTGATACGTAGTGTTTATTTCACAGGAAAAAAAAAAAAAATTCAATAAAATAAACCATACTTGGCACAGCCCTAAATAGTCTATCCTCTGAATTAAAGATCCTAAAGCTTTTGAATTTTTAAACACATGTTTCAGGGTTTGTTACAACATCCCCATTCCTTTCCTTCTCCTCCTTCAAGAACTGTTCCACTTCTTCAGAATCCACATTAGTATTCTCAGGCACTTTGCCATCAAGTTTTTTAAGTTCTCCAGTTTCCTCATGGTCTTCAACATGATGCGGGTCTTCTGGTTTCTTCTTTAAGCAACAGTAATTACCAATACTTAGAACCAAAGATGAGGTTACCACTTCAACTCCAGCAATGATGAATACAAAAAAGTACCTTCCAGTTGCATCCAAGAGTTTTCCTGCAAACATATTCATTATTAGTTATGCTTTGAAGAACCCATCTATTCTAAATGGAACATACAGTAAAGTAACTAAACAAGTTAGAGTTGTTATCAATGTTGCTTTTTCTAGACAAGTTAATTATTGGTATGCCTCTGAGGAACACTAAAACCCAGCAAAGATTCAAATAGATCTGTTTGACAGTGCTTTAGATACCATACAAAAACCACTGACAATACAGTAACTTACATTTTAATCTCCTTTAGAAAAGATTCTATTTAAGTCATCTTGGCTCTGAAAATTTAAACGATCTACAGCATTTCTGGCTAGAGAAACCTCGTAAGGGAGGTCACAAATGGCATTTTTTGCAGCTGCTGATTTTTTCTAGGCAAAGCAAATGTCTGTACGAGACTCCACTGATTTTGCTTCAAATGCAGCAGCACCGTTTAAAAATATAGAGACAGGGTGCCGACAGACAATGTAGAAACAAACTTAAACATTGAAAAGTAAAAAACGATTGTGTTTTTGAGTTATCACCTCTTAATCCAGCAGCCTTTCTCCACTGCATTTCTTTTGTACTTGCTTTTCCTGTGTAGTGCCCAGAAGTCACACAATGACTCATTCTGCTAGTGCATGTTTAGTAATCTGATACTTTCCTTTCACTGCATAAGCCCTGCAGGACTGAATTCTGACTAGGACCAAGTCTGTTTTTAAGACAGAGAATGTGAGGGGTGGGGGTGTGGCCTCATACTCTACAGGAAGGAGGAATATTTTTCAGAGGGATAACAAGTGCTGCAGAGTGAAAAGGTGAGTGACTATTTCATTAATCGTTTTTTCAATTTACAATACTTTAATGTTGCAAACTTTATAAATAGGGTTTACTTACACTTTAAGCAAAATTGGTGGCAAATTAATAGTAGGCAAAAACCATAGCTTAAATGCCATCTGCCTAGTATTATTTTAAGAGGATAAAAAGTATATAGTCACATTTTATGAATTTAAAATAATTAACTAGATGAAAATTAGTAGCATTATGTGACTGCAAATAACAGCAACCATAATGGATTGAGTATGGCATAACAACTTCCCTTCAAATTATATTTACCTGCTGATGGTGGTCCAATGAGAACAGCACATGCTTCAGCCAGAAGCACCAGTCCAATAGCACTGGGAAATTTCTGTGTACCAACAATTGCCATCAGGACTTCAAACTGCAGTGCACCAACCATTCCATAGGAGATGCCAAAGAAAATGCAGAATACCACAAGTCCACCAAAGGAATGTGACATGGAACCCATGAGATCAGTGAATCCATTAAATATCATAGAGAAGGCAAAAAGGTAGACGCAATAAGGTCGAACCCGTTTCAGTCCAGCAACTATTCCACACGTGGGACGTGCAAATATATCAATGAATCCAAGAATGGTAAGGAGAAAAGCTGCTTTTGTATCAGGCACTCCAATGTCCTTAGCATAACTGACAACAAATACAGGTGGTACAAAAAGTCCTAAAACCATAATGGAAGCAGCTATCGTGTAGATGAGAAACCCTCGATCTTTGAAGACTGAGAAATCCAGAAGTTTTCTCTTTGGTTTCGTCTCTTGGACATTCTTCATTTCTTCAATGGCTTTCTTTGGTGGCACCAGAGGCCTCATCAGAGCACCACAAGCACAGCAATTGAGAAGTAGTCCTCCTAATATAAGGAAACCACCCCGCCAGCCAAATTCATACTGGAGGACCTGTCCTAGAGGAGACAATGCACAAAGGAACACTGGACTTCCTGCTGCAGCCAGTCCATTTGCCAGTGGGCGTCGCTTATCAAAGTATCGATTTAGCATAATAAGGGAAGGCTGGAAGTTCAGTGCTAGGCCCAAACCTATAGTAAAACAATGATAAATGAACAGAGTATTTTTCATGAAAATATATATTTTTTTTTTTTACAGTTTTCAGCACAATAAAATAGTGCTGCCCCAGCACACAGACTTTTTCAATGAACAGCATATGCACACACACAAACCACCACTAACATACGCACCCATGCACTTTTTTTGTTCATAAAATTCTTCTTTTGGTCAGTAGAGGGAGCTTCTGCTCTGTAAATATGCATTATGCTGCCAACAGCTTGCAAGAACATAGATAAAGCCCAGATACCAAGGAGTAATGCAGGCAGATAGGACTTCCCTTATGTCCACTGCCTTCAAATCTGAAACCTCTGGATCTTTAGCTCTTAACGCTACAGTGGACCTTGGCTTGGTAGTACATTTAGTTATCCTTGACACCAGATTTGGGATCCAGTGGTTCATTATTCTATATTAAATTTACCTGTAATGACACCAGCAGTGAGGTATATGGTGATAATACTTTTACAAAATGAAGCAGACACCATCCCCAGGGATGCAAAGAGACCCCCAACCATCATTACTGGGCGACAGCCAAAGCGATTCACACAGATACTGCACAATGGACCTGCACAAAATGGAACAAAAAGGACAATATTAGTACCAGAAAATCCTGCAGTGGCAGGTAATTACACATGTGGTTATGTTACAGGCAAAAATACAATAAAACATTTGAAGTCACAGTGCTGGCTAATAGTACCCAATAGAACTGTGGTTTCTAGGTATTATCACAATGTGTGCAAGTCCATGGAGGTTTACAAAAAATGTATACTGGTGCACTTAAATGAACACAAGGCTAATTTATAAATATACTATGGCATTCAAGGAAGAGAACCAATATGTTCTTTATACCAGGGATAATTCCACATAGAAGCTCCTAATATACTTCCCAATGCTGCCTCCAGTTTGTTTCAATCAATCTTCTTTTTTCTGCTTCCAGCATCACAATCCCCTTCAGGTTAACTCTTACTCTTCAACATCACTGATGTGAGAAATAACAGAAGCAGTATTGGGACATAATACTGCTTCTGTACTTGTAAACATTGGCAATGCAGAGAGGAAGCAAGAAGTGAATGGAATCAGGAAGCTAAAGAAAAGAAGATCTGAGAGGTAGGAGGTGCTGGAAGAAAGAGCGGTATTGATAAGTATATTAGGACCTCCCATGTAGAGTTACCCCTGATATAACAAGCCTTTCAGTGGACATAGATCAAGCTCTTTGGGCATATTCCCTGTCCATGGTAGTGTCTCATAGATTGATTAATAACCCTGGGGAGATTTAGTAACAGCTTCAGGGCTTCAGATTTCCCCATTACATGTCCTACCATGAAAAGTCTAACCTAGGGAACAGTTAAACCGAAGCTTCTTTTGGCCACTAGTGGGTAAGTAAACAAGCAAGTGGTTAATGGAGTGTATGTGTCACTAAAACTTATTGCAGTGACATAAATCCCACTATGATTGTCGCTTTGCAATGTTTTCTTGCCAAGCAGTTTTTAAGTGGATTTTGGGGCCTGGATTTAGGAGTGAAGGTCACTCCCATACTCCATGCTGGATTTTCCTATATGTGTAACCAAAACACAGGTTTGCTTCATAAGAGGAAAAAGGAAGCACAGGCCTTGTGGGCTGAGATGTGGATGTTACAACCTAGAAAAGAGTTGTCTGCTGTGCATTTCTGAGCCTCCTGTTTGAATGAGATCCTTGCATGTTTGTTCGTACTAGTTGAACTGTTTCATTTAAGTTTAATTTATTTTATTTTATTTTATAATCTGTATTTGCTACACAAAGCCCATTTAGGTTTGCTAAAGAAAGCAGTTTCATTTTTGTTGCTGCTTAAACCAGTGCAAACCAACAAACTGGACCACTGTTAGATGTATTTTTGACCAGGTTTGCCAGATTTATACTGGTAAAGTCAGTTTCCCACAGATCCCATTCTACAGATGGTAAAAGTTACAATATATAGCCTGCAAACATCAATCTCCCTCACCCCAAATGTGTGCATTAGCCTGGCTGAAATACTTTTCCCCCCCATAGACAAAACTAACTCCCTCTCTTTCACTAAGCAAGCCTATTACTGGAAGCCTTCCTAATACCCTGGCACAGAATCCCAAAGAAAAATGTCAGCAGACAGCCTTATCCCCTTCAGTGTGTAATCACTGTCAGTTAATCTCAGTAAATGCATCAGCCAATCACCAGCATATGCACTGCAATGAACCAAGAACTGGGGCAGTTTAGACTGACAAATCCAACATGTGCCCATCCCAGTTTTCATGTCTAATTATGTAACAATTCAGCTTCCTCAGACAAAATTAAACAAAATATAACAAGGAATATCTAATGTAATATCTTATATTAAATAACAGATTTTGCACATCTGCGTAAAATTGTCTTTTTAGGGTTGCTGCAGCTTTCAAAGTCAATAGCTATTCTATTAGGCTAAATCAAATAAGCAACTTACTAGAGATTCTATTAGAGCAGTGGTTCTCAACCTGAGGGTCGATTGATGATTTGCCAGGGGTCGCCTAAGATAATCGGAATTTAATTCTCAAACAGCGGATTCCCATATTAAAGTTGCGACCATGACAGTAGCAGTCTATTGTGACCAAAAACTTGTTATTGAGAACGCCAAATCACGGGTAATTGTACTAAAGGGTCATGCAATAAAAAGGTTGAGAACCACTGTATTAGATTATAAAGATTCTAAGCAAAATGTATAAAAATTAGACACCTCTTGCAGGCTTCCTTTCTGGCTTTCAGGTCTGTTCCCTATTAATGATTTTAGTGCAGCCAGTGGCTGAGCCCTGCTTGAATGGCAGAATATTAAACAAATGCAGGTCATGTATCCTTCCAGTACCATATGACTCTCATACAAGTTCTTAGAAAAATATTTACAGTAGGATTGAGAACCCCATGACAGTTCTTCTAGACAGGGCCATTAAGGGGGGGGTGAAGTTACCTCAAAGTGAGGCAAGGTTGGGGGGTGGGACAGCATCGGATCAACAAGTTCATTCTAGCAGAATAAATTTATTGGTTTCTCTAATAAGCTAGATATTTCCTGAGAAAACCCAAAGTACCTCAGGTATGCAAATAGACCAACAATGAAAAGAAACAAGAAATGTTTTTAGGTGTTTGGCCAAACAGAACTCACCTGTTCCATAGAGCATAGCCAATAAGATTGAAGATATCCATGCTGTGTCACTGTATCCAATCCCAAACTCCCTAATTAGTTCCTTAAAAAACACACTGACTGCTTTAGGAAAAGCATAGGAAAATCCAGTGATGACAAAACATCCGAACAAGACAGCCCAACCCCAACCACCATCAGGGGCCTTAATGCCAGTTGGTCCATCGTCTACAACTGCTCCACCCATGATATCCTGCAATAAAATAACCAATATAATGTGTTAAGTATGTTCAATGTAAATAGAACTTAAAATGCAAATATAAACTCACTAACCCCAAATATATAGAGACTCAATATTCTCTGAGGGAAGGCTAACCTCGGGCATATCGGTGACTGCAGTTGGAACTGGGCCTGCATTTCCATGGGGCACTGCTGATCCTTCTACCCTTGCCCCAGATCACCTGAACCTTCCACCCACAATTGGACATGGGGTTAAGCTAGGGAGAGCACCTGTGCAGATTTAGCAGTAAACCCAGACCATGTCATATGCAACGGTGCCCTCATTTGAGGTGACAACACATACACACCTTTGTATGAAAGTGTCATATAGCGTAGGATTCTGTTTAGTGTCAGTAAACACCCAAATATTTTGCACAGTATGACAAGCTAGACTAAAACCTTTATTTTCAAGTTTGGAGGACATAAGCAGTGGTCACCAAGATAAGAGGGTCAGCTGTACCAACTAATAACTCTGCATACACAGTTATTGAACTTTCAGGGGAATTAATCAACAGGGGCAATTGTTTGCAGAGGTCTAGCATCCCATAGCAACCAGGTACAAAGAAGAAAATATAATAAAAGACCACTTCTGATAGGCCACTAGATCTCTGTAAAACTGTCCCCTGTTGATGAATACCCCTTTGTGTTAAATTGTAGAATTGTGGCGCGGGGCTGCCTAAATATGAAATAAGATATTCCAAACTCTGGTCAAGTAATATTTGTTTGTGCCACTTATAGCCCTTGTAAAATATGTTGTCATTTTGTTTTTAAATATAGCAGTGGTTAGTTCAAATTTAACTTCCTATAAACATCTTAAGTTTGAGGAAGTGGGTTTCCCTTCCTCTTCATGGTTATGTGCAGTGTTGCTTTTGAAATATTTATGCAATTTAGCATTTTTGATGCAGCTACATTTAATTGACTAGGCTATTAAGCTGCTTCTAGACACATCATGCAAGATTTTTCTGCAGTGTGACTAAACTATACACTACTTTTTTATTAAAGTAGATTGCATACTCTCTACTTTACTGATGCCACTACGCCGAAAGGAGAAAAAAAAAAAAAAAAAAAAAAAAAAAAAACCCACACACACCATACTTGTTCCAGAAGATCAAATTAAATCAGACTTAGAAACAATCTAAAAATTCCACCTGGAGCAGGTGTCAAAATTCCACATCATTCAATTCTCCAGTAATTGCATCTGCTGCACTTTCTAGTTACACCAATGCTTGGAATAAAATTGCAACAGTCCCTAACATTATAATTAAAATACTACAGAGATGTGTCCAATATGTGGCTTTGCCAACAACTTTAGAAAAGGGTTGGAAAGATCTTCCAAGACCTAGGATATAAAGTCTTGCCTTCCCTACAGTTATACTGGAAAGTGATTAAGAAACTGTCTTGGAGTTATTTCATTATAACAAGTCCATGTTACAAACAAAAACATAAAAAAAAAAAAAGTCACCTGCAATATTAATCTGTAAAGACTTTCCCATCTAGGGCTTTTTACAATATACAAATATTTTAGACTCCCAACGGTGGCACATAACAGTTATAGAAAATGTAGAATTAGCTGAATAGATCTGTTTTAGATAAATAATTAATATTCTCCCCATTGTATTCCATTCTAGCTATTAATGGGAATCTTTTTAAACAGGTCACAAAACCACAAGTATCTGTGGCAATTGTATACAGCGTGCAAGTTTCCTCTATTGCAGTAACCAATCAGCAGTTCGCTTCAAATAACGGGAAATTACCCCAATATGAACAGCTTTGGCACCCAATCTACCTACAAGTCTGCATCAAAAGTTACACCATTCCATATGAACAACCAACCGGTTATCCCATCAGATCACGGATGAGTATTCTGCACTGCTGATATTGCCAGTCAATGACCACTATCCTAGTAACAATAGCAAGTGGTCTATTATTCAACCATATCAGACCACAATTTAATTTCTATAGAAATAAAAACTCATGCATATAAATACCCAGTTTAAATTTTATGCATGTTTAAGTGTTGCAAGAATAACCTTGTAATTTTGAATGGGGGGGGGGGGGGGTTTATAATATTTGTTACACCACATTAAAGGTTGTATACATAACATTGTAGCTGGGCCATTTCAAAACAAGTTTAATATATATATATATATCCCCAACACATCTGTTTTGCAGGTGAAATAATTTTCTCTGTAGCAGTCTTTCCCTTTTTAATCTTCCAGTTCTCGAAATTTTTGTACATCCTTACCGACTCCCGTCTCCGATGTTAAGTCTCTTTAGATCTTTATAAAGCTTGTTTTTAGGGTTTGCATTGGATATGCTCAGGTACTCCCAAGTGTTTTTCTGGAAGTTAGATTTACGTTGTTTACAATGTTTTCTCTCATATGTGTTTCTTGTATGATCTGCAAAAAGTGGGGGGGGAAAAAAAAAAAAAAAAAAAACGAACATTTTTTGAAAACGGAAGGAGTCAGCAGGAGTAGATCTTGTTCACCCAGTATGAAAGAGAAAAAAGAAATATGAAACAAATGAAAGCAATTATGAAATATGATGGGTTTGTTCAGTGTCATTAAGATATACAATATTTCATTCCTTTATCACCTATTCCAAGCCAGAATTATAATATGCCCAGCACCAAACAGCCTGAAATATGCTTTTTCTTATAGTTTTATAGTATAGACAGTGCCGGCTCTGCCATTAGGCAGAGTAGGCAAATGCTAGGGGCGCCTCCTGCCCAGGGGGGGGCGCCCCTAGCGCCGAGGAGGGGAGGTGGCGTCGCGGGCGGGTGGGCACCGGGGAGGGGGCGTGGCGTTGCGGGATGGGGGCGCCTAGGGAGCCAATAGAGCCAGAGCCGGCTCTGAGTATAGACTAGGGTTATTTACTAAAGTCCGAAATGTTGCGTATAGGTACGAATTCACCAGATAAAGACAGTCGCAATAGACGGCTAATGTCACAGTCGCGTCTTTACAATGAGAATATTGTCGCGACTTTACTATGGGAATCTGCTGTTTGTGAATTAGACAGTCGAATTTGCACCTTAGTGAATAGATGTTAACACACTTGAGGGTTCAGTTCCACAGAACCACTGAATTCCATAACTCCAGGTTGCCAAAGCCAAGGGTCACTTTTCTATTCTAATTATCTTAGACCTATCCTCTGCCTCTGACACTTTTATTCAAATTCTCCATGCACTGTGTGTCTGTAATCAAGCTGCGCCTTGGCTGACTTCCTATCTTTCTGATCATTCCTTTTTTGTCTCCCATGATAATGACACCTCTTCTCCTGTCCCACTTAGGGTGGGGGTGCCTTAAGGCTCTGTTCTTGATCCCCTCCCCTATCATCCATTAATTTGGTCTTCAGTATCACTTGTATACAGTTGATAACCAAATTTAGTTATCCGCTCCTGTGCCAACACCTGAATTACAGACTCAAATTTCTAACAGTGTCTTAGCAATCTCCTTGTTTATGGTGAAACAAAAGCTCAAATTAAATCTCACTAAAACAGAAATTATTGTTTTCCACCCTAACCTGGACTTACTTTTCTATTCTAGTTGATGGTGTGATCATCAACCCAGTAACCTCTGTATGTTGTTTTGGAGTGACTTGACACTTCTCTAATCACAATCTCTACCACTCCTAAAACCTGATGATTTTTCCTTTGCAACATTGCCAAGATCCGCCCCTTTCTCTGAGGCCACTGCCAATACCCTCTGCTTGCTCTCATCCTATCCTGCTTGGACTACTGCAGTGTTCTTTTTTCTGGCCTTCCAGCTTCCCACCTTCCCCGGACTCCAGCCTGTTCTGAATTCTGATTCCAGAATTCTCTCCACATGAGGGACAGACTATTTCTCTGTTCCTTGGCCCCCCGTAAGAAAGCAAATCATTTACAGTGTCCTCCTTTTGACACTTAAGGAACTTCCCTGTTGCCCCTCCCTACATTTCTTTGTTCTTATGCGTGTACATTCATTGACATCAACTGCACTCCTCTTAAAGCAATCAGCTTTGTGTGCCACACACCAATACTGCCCTTCCTCATCTTAAACCCTTTTCTCTCTCTGCCCTCCACATCTGGAATTCTTTACCCCTTTATCTTCGCCAGAAACATTCCCTCTGCACTTTTAAAACCAGACTGAAGTCCTACCTTATGGAGCACCAGGACTGACTTGTGTAAAAATGATATTTTATCCTTAGCCATTTAAGATAGAGATCATCAAAATTAGCATCTGAAGAGGCAAGTCTTTTGGTAAACAACTGTTTATGGCAACATGTACTTGGTAACAGAATCTACAGAGATTAGAGAGGACAGTTTCCTGGGTATGGTAATTAAATTAACTGTATAGAAACAGGGACATTGTGGAAATTAACCAAGGCAGTAAGCACTAACTACAAAGGCTTTTGTGTCTATCCTAACTAGTTCATCCAGATGCCTAGCACCCACTAAATCCCCAGAATTAAACACAACATCTTAAATGCAGTTTATCCCAAATTGTACCAAAAATGGTCTGTTTTCAAATGCAGCAGCAAGATCAAACAATGAAAATACCTCAAATGCATTGCTAATTACTACATGTTCAATCTGTGCTTATTGAAATGGTGTTTAAAAACTAGGATATTTATCTTTATAAAAATTGGGCTTTAGGGGGTACTTTCCAAATATGCATTTACTAAAACACAATATAAAAACAATGGGACTGGGTGAACTCTATTTACCGACATGGCTACGATATGTGTAATTTTATTTATAAAGCATATGCAGCAATACAAATATAATACAGACATGGGGAAAGTGCGTTTAACAATACAAGTATACTCTCTAAATATAAAGACAGAAAGCAGTAAAATACAAGATAAATGGGAAATTTTATTTTTGGGCATTACTGGTCCTTTAAATCCTAGTAAAATTATTGTTCCATTTCTACGATAGAAATATGCACATATATTATACATGTACAATTCCCAGCAACCGTAAAATTTATTGCTATTTCTGGAAAGTATGTACTGCAAACACAATCCTCTTGTAAATATATACTTTAGGCATGCATGCGGGATAGGGTACATTTTGTCTGGCAAAACCAAGTATATTAGCACCCCTGCACTCCATTTCAATCCATTGTACTTCTGCAGAGCCAACAGTCAGATTTTCTGATCAATTATTCAGAATGTTCATCATTGGAGAATGTGCCAATTGTTCCAAAAGCAGATTATCCAGCTTCTTGGGTCACTGATTTCAGTAAAGGGCCAGCAACATCAGGAAAATAAATGTCCTGTTGGATTGGCATTGCAGTTGGAGGAAGTTCTCTTTGGAAGTTAAGTTATTGATTTTCTGCTGGATGCAGACATCTTTTGTCCATTAAGTAAACATTAAACCCCCACCTAACCCCAGTGATTTGTATGGAGATTTAAATAATACATATTCATAAAGTACCATGCCAACACAAATAGCAGTTTACTTTTATGGTGTTGATAGACCTTTAAAGTACAAAAAAAAAAAAATAAAAAAAAAAAATCCATCATTTTTACAGAAAATGCATGTGAATAATCTATTTACAGAAGCGGGTCCCTCTAACTTGTTAAAATAGACATTTACCCCTAAAACAATGTTTCTTTAGATAAAAAAATTTTTTGCTTTCATCATCTGAACACTGTTGTCTCCAATAAAATGCTCTGGTGTGACAGTAGTAATATACTGTAGTATAGACCTGTGTTACTAGAATAGAGAAAGGACTACATAGTTTCCATTTATTTTTTATGTTTTCCTCTGCACTGTAAAGATCCTAAAGCACGTCTCAAATATATTTATCCAACTTTGTTTTCTACTTGTGCTGTCACATACTCTTTACTACAACTACATCCACACCCAAGGCTAAGAACTATAGTTCCCACACCAGATGGGTTTTATGCCATCTAAGGGCATTTTCATGCTATAGGTTTTGACACCCGCTGTTAAATGCCTAGTGAATTTACAAGTTGTATTTTACCACAACTAAATGCCGCTGACCTTCTTTCACATAAGCTGCTTCTGGAAAACTCACTAGGGGTTTTGCCACAGTTGACCAAAGAAAACAGTGGGCCTTTGTACCTTCCAGTTTTGATGCAGGTTTCACTTCGCTATTGCCTTATTATATAACAACAACAACAACATACGCCTGTACTACAATACTTCCTCTTTCATGGCAGAGCATTTTATTCAAGACATGTTAATGATAAAATGGAAGGTGGTTATACAGAATAAAATGGAGATGTTTTGGAAGAAGAGGGAGGAAGACGCAAGAAGAAGTAGGAGTTCTACTTGCTCACCTCAGTTCCTGGGCCAGTAGACTGTTAAAAAAAAAAAAAACAAAAACAAAAAACACACACACACACCACAACAACGGCACAACCAAGTAATACACCTATATTTTGTGCTTTTCTTGACTTGGTAAAAGACTGCCTGTACTTTTAAATAACTATATCCTAATATAGAGATTTAATTCCTTTTGGTTTTTATCAGGTTTACTGCGTTCAACAATTCGCACAGCCTGGCATTTTTGGTTTGCCAGTGTCAAATTTTCATCACTTCCCTATCTAGATAAAGTTACCCATTAAATCAACATGTTCAGATC
Source organism: Pipa parva (assembly GCA_019650415.1). Lineage (NCBI taxonomy): Eukaryota > Metazoa > Chordata > Amphibia > Anura > Pipidae > Pipa > Pipa parva. The sequence continues at coordinate 14,084 of WMED01001516.1, forward strand.
TAGCTATTAATTAGTGCTTAAGGATGTGCCAAGGATATCAGCAATTAAATAACAGTGTCTGTGGTGCATTAGACAATCTGAGGGATCACCCCACCCTCTATACCAAGGTGCAGAAAAAACAGGGGACATCCAAAAAGTGGGAGGAGTTTTAATGTGCCATGTCACAGATTTCACGAACAATGTTTCGGGGGCACTGAACCTACCTTTGTCAATCTGTGAAATGGCACAATAAAACTCCTACATTTACATTATCTCAACATCCTGTTTTTTCTGCACCTAAGGATATCAGCAGTGTCAGAAGCTGCTGTACTATACAGCAAGTCTCTTGGGAAGCAGAGCTATCAATCACCTGCCCCATCAGAGCCTTATAGGAACTAAATTTTAATAGCTGACAGGTCATAGGTCACACCACTCTGATATACAGGCTGTCTTAAGGCTGCTTGAAATATAAAGAGGTGAGAACTATTTGCCCCCTGATAATGTTATCTGACCTCAGCTTCACCACCAAAGGCCCCAACCATCTCCTAATCTATTCTTAAACAGTCCTGGACCAACAGAGTCAAGAATGTCTTCTTTTTAAATGACAGAATAACTTCTGGGGCAGGGATGTCCTTTCTGTGACATTTATACCTCTGGAGAATGAACATCTTGCACGTACACTGAAAATAACCATAACCTATAATGCCAATGGTTGTACTATTTTTGGATTGCTGCTCTTTGGGCTGGATGGGTGCCCAGTTTCTTATGTGCTTCAGTTTTAACTACCTTCATACACTGCTGGCTGGATTTTTACAATTATTGTAATCAATGATGCATTTCAAAAGAAACAGATCTGCTTACACAGATATGACAAATTCCGTTCCAGATCAGACACTGCATTTAGATCTGCTCCATTTGTTTATACACAATCTTTTTTTTATGTCCATAAAGAAAACAATTCTGTGTGAGTGCAAAGAACATCCCTTCCCTACATTATTATATAGGAAGCATAACTTCCATACACTGAAAACAGTGCACAGGTATTTTTTATTTTCTATTTTGTATAATCTATAAACAATAGGGAGATCAAATAAGATAAGGGAGCATCAGAGACACTTAACAACAGAGGCTTGTGCCATGACAGCTGCTGATAGGCTTTATGCAAATGCACAGACCTACATTAGCTTCTGCTAAGTGACCAGAAACCACCTGCTGTGTGCGTGTGTATATAAGATGGACAGTGGAACACAGGATAGCTTCATACTAATGGTGATAGAAAGGTTTTTTTCCCCTCCATATTCTAAATACAGCTGTGCCCTTTAAGAGGAATACAGTACATGGTTCAGTGATATGAACAAACACCGGAGAGTTGTTAAAAAACCAACCTTGTCATATTCAGAACAACTCAATGCACGTACACAGAAATTCTAAAATAAGCACATTCAGGTAGTATATACTGGCAAGGCTATGACTCATACAATCAACTCATAGTCTGGTACTAGCAAGGCCTACACAATGAATGGGAGTGCAGGATGCACCCAGAAACAATTTATTATTAACTGTTCTCTCTGATATAAACTACACAGGAAAAGCACCCTCCTAATGTTATCCTAAAATGCAACCAGCAGGGCCACACAGAGTCCCCCATATAAAATTCATGGGGACAGCACCCTCTAATATTAAGACTACCCACATTAGTCTTATTGTAACATGAATTCAATTACATTATCCCCAGTGAAAGAGGC
>WMED01001516.1:16549-27274 GCA_019650415.1 Pipa parva
GGGGTTAGTGCTCAGCATCCTTTAGCAGAGTTTAAGTTTGAATAGTCTATGTATTATAAAGTATAGTATGTACAATTTATACACACACACCATACTTTCACTGCCCAGGGATTTCCCTCCCATCTATGGTCGTGGCTGGGGGGGGATTTCGTATTTATCCATTTTATTATAAAATTCTAATCAGTTTCTCTGCTTAACTGGAAAGACAAGTAGGTATTTATCAGAACCTGAAGGGGCTTGTGTCTAATGATTATTTTCTATTCATACCAGCCACAAACATGTACTTCTGTAGGGAGACAGAGGTGCCAACCATTGGCACATAAGAAAAAGCTAGTTATCCTCTATAGAAAAAAAAAATCTAATTCCTTTCAGACTCAAAATATGGCAATGAGAATAATTCCCTGGATCAAAACAAAGCATCCAGATATCTAGTACCCATAACCCCTTTTTAATTTTATTTATTTATTTTATGGAATTTACTATGACCGCTTCCTCAAAAAGATTGTTTCGGTAGTTCACTGCTCTTACAGTTCCAGGTCATCATTATTTCCAAAATAAATAATATTGCAGCCGTTTAAAGGGCAAGGAGCGAGTTTCAGAATTAGAAGAGATTTAAGGGGGTAATTCACCAAACAGCGAACTTACCCTCTGGATCCTTCGCATCAGTATGCATACCCAGTTATGCACTTGCCGATTTCCCGCACGTGGACATCAGCGAACGCTGTAAATGGATTCCAGTCTCGGCGAGAACAAAAGAGTTGCCTCGCCGAGACTGGAATCCCTTTAAAGCGCTCGCCGATATCCACGTGCAGGACATCAGCGAGCACATATCAGTCAGTGCGAAGTGAGGCGAGGACTCTGCACTATCATGAATTACCCCCTAAATGTGTAGTTAAGAAGTGCAGAACTGGATAAAATTGTTATCCTGATCTGGAGTTACTGTCACATGACTCATTTTTTGGCCTTATTTTTACAAAAAGTAAATTTAATGATGGTTGGCAACCCTACTGGGTGCAATAGCTGCCACATAAAAGTTATAGGCAGATGTGACAACTTTCACCAGATTGCAGCAGGAGTGTGCCAATTTTTTGGCTTTATCTCCCCATTTTCCTACACACATCCGCATCCATCCATGAATACACCAGCTTTCACTCACTTGTGGTCACTTTCCCTGACATTTACATTAACAAATATGTCCATTTTGGTGTAGAGGATAATAATAGTAATAATAATATGCTACTAGCATAAACATATTTGAAGGATGACTGTACAAATATTCAGATCATTTAAGGAATTAAAGGGGAACTATAATGCCGATATAACTGCACAAATGCATATAAAACTCATTTATACTGTAATGAACGTGCAGGTGAAAACTGTGTGGAGAAGGAGGCAGCGGTACTAGGTAACCACAGGGACTTGGCGCAAGCTATACCTAGGGCGCGGAGTCTAAGGTAGACCCCGGTCTTCACCAGTGACCTCCGCAAGGGGATGTGGGCTTCACTGCGGGGAATACCCATGTCGCGGTCCCTAGGATAGTTGTCCCTGGTGGATACAAGGAGAGGTCCAAAAAACAAGTCAAGGTTGGGAGAGAGAGACGAAGTCCAATTACAAAGCCAAAAGGTCGGGGCAGGCAGAGAACAGACGAGGTTAATAAACGGAGCGAGAGATCAGAAACCAGGAAGTAGAAAATAAACAAACGAGCCAGACACGAGTAGCCACTGAGAAACTATACACAGGCGCCGGATAGCCAGAAACACAGGATTTAAACAGGCAGAGGGCGGGGAGAAGGCGTGCAGGAGGCCAAGGACTGACAGCCTACCTGTGACATCACACGCCGCGCATCACCAGACCCGGAAGCCGAACCCGTGATGTGCGTCTGCCATGCTGCACACAAGAGTGAAAGGATGCTGGAGGAGAGCGCCGGGGGTCCCGAACGGTGAGTATCGTGACATATACTAAGCCAATTGCTGACACAAATAGTTAAAAAATGTTTACAGAAGAAATAATACTTGCCTTTTTTTTCCCTGAGAGCTGACAATTTTCCTCTCCCTGCACCCCCTCCTCTTTCTGTTCTGCAAGTCAGGCAACACAAGAAGAAAAAGCTGCCTGACTGCTATTGGCTAAGCAGTTTGGTGACCTTTTGACCACATAAATTAAGCTTGTTTACAGGAGATTACATAGGGAAAGCTGACGTGCACATGTGCTTAGTAGTAAGCAGAGCAAAAATCTATGGGTACTTTTTCCATGGGAAACTGGCCAGTACATGTCACACACATTTCCTGGTGTGGGAGTTCAGTGCTGCCTACTCAATCATTCTGCGTCACATGAAACAACTACTGGGGAGAAAAACTTCTCACTAAGGTATCGTACTGCATATGTAAAGATGTAATTTGACTATAGTTTCCCTGTAAGTACCAGTGCTGCCAGATTACTCTACTTTTACATTATAAGGACAGCTGTGGCTTCCTCTGTACCCCAGCATTCCCTTTATAAGTCATATAGCAGGGGGTGTGGCTAGAATCCCAAGCATAGGACGACCATGCTACTGGGAGAGGAGAGAGAGGGAAGACTGCCCTAAAGAAAAATTAGAATATTATTTCTAAACTATACAACCTATAGCTTTTCTCACTACTAATTGATGCCTCAATCAAACAAGTGTAAGCTTCTCCTGCTGTGAGATAGTCCTATTAACCCTTCTGATGCCATTTCATTTAATCATTAAATTAAAATCCTTTTACCTCTTTTCTGTTTAACCCTCTGTTTCCACCTCTCTACATTATTTGTCACTATTAACCATTGCCCCTCTGCTGTTCATTGTGTAATATTCAGACCTGTCCCACCCTCTGTTATTATCTCAGTCTATAAAACCTATTCAACCTTTTGCTCCATCTGTTTTTACCATCTGCCCGTTAACCCCTTTCCTGCTGTCTGCAGGCTAGCATTTTGCTCAAACAACTGTAATAACAAAGATTTTCATTGGCCTCTAACCAAAACTGTTGCTGCACAGTTACAATAGTATTTTTCCTATGGCTTTAACTAATGCTGAACTGTATTGGGCTTTAAGAATGGTGGCACTGCTGTACTGTATCAGACGTTAAGTGGGGGTGCAAATGTGGAATTTAGTTTTTCCATATACACATATTCCTCCCCATTAATATCCTGCCGTATATAGATCATGAAAACATTAGCAAATATAGATACTGCAGCTGCATGTGCCTTTATCCAACTAGCACTCCCAGACAATGTAACTTAACAATGTACTTGCTCTGATTATCCTGACTATAAACAGCCAGCGTTCTACTGTAGGAGAGGTATCAAGGCCTTAGTAGCACAAAGCTGATTTATTACATGAAGGTTATTTATAAAACAGTGATAGACATGTAACCTGCATACAGAACTACTTTATCCCAGTAAGTATAACACAATTATACATGCACATAATGAGAGCATCAGTGAATGACACTGCCCTTTAATACTGATCCCATGTAAGACAGCACACAGGTCTCTCCCTACCAGCTCCATTTTATTTATCCAAAGCTACACACTGGGTCAGAACATAATAGGCCACATATAGTTGCATTCTGCATTTACCTGTCTGTAGTGCAGCCTTCTTGTGATAAAGATAGAGCTCAGTGCTGTTAGTTGCTTTATGTCACCGTTCCCAGGTAGTCCCACAGCTGGATCCAGACACTGTATAGTAGGTGGGTTCCCTTAAATGCAGGTGATAATCCTGATGCAGTAGATTTTATTCTCTATCTTGATCTCTTCTGTTTCACCGTCTGTCTGGAATCCCTCCCTCCCTCTAGCTTTCACTGAGTCTATTTAAATTATATGCTGTGCCAGTCACACCACATGGGCTGGCAGTTTCCCTTACCTGACATCCAATGAGAGTCGAGCTCAGGGGCTCTACTATAGGTTGACCCAAACACCCAACTTTTTATTTTTAACAACTTAAATGTAATAAGAAAAGTGTAGGCTGTGGAAAAAGAAAAACCTTTTACTACTGGATGTGCATGATATACAGTATATTAAGGGAAAGGAAGGGTTAATTAACTCTGTACTGTTTCTATCTACCTAGCATCAGCCTGCCTTTCAATTACATACTTATTTCTATTAGCTACACAGGATCTGAATTTAAAGGGCTGCCAACAGCAGCTGATGAGCACACTGCATTTTTCAGTAGAGGGCTGTAGCAATAAATGGACTCCATGTACACTACAGTAATGCCCAGTACAGTGCCCACCCCCCACCAACAAGGTAATATACAATACAGGTCAACAGTAGTTAAAGCCACAGAAGGCTGTACAGGTAGTGTTATTAGAGTATGAACAGTAGATGGTGTTAACAGGGACAAGGAAAGTGCAGTGCTGAAAGCATAGTAATGAAGTAATAGAGGGAGGAGGTAAGGACTTAGGTGGATGGGAAAGTAACCAGACTGCTGGGAGTGATGGGAGAGTTAGAAATGGCACCAGAAGGGTTAATAGAGGAGTTTCAGACAGCCACAATAGAAAAGGCTTGGAGATGGCAGTAGAAGGATTAAACACTTGATGCTGAGGGCAGATATACAGCTACAAGTTTACAATAGAAATACAGAGTGTGTATGTTTTGTTTTTGTTTTTTTCAAGTGTCAAGATAACCTGTAATCTCTTTCCTCTCCCAGCAGCTGCAGGTTCATTCTGTGTTGGGGATTATAACTCTGCCCTCTGTTGGCTGAACCAAGTGGAAAGGGAAACTAGGGGGAGAGGAGAAAACACAGCAATACCCTTAGAGCTTCATTGACTAAAGTGAGAATTCACCTGTCAAATTCACTGCGCTACAATTCCAGCCGCTTTGCCAAAATAGACACAAATTCACTTCTCGGGATTGACTAAGTGGAGAATAGATTTATCGAACAGGCGGACAGCGGCAAACGCTGTCAAATGCATAGTATGACATGGTCAGGTGGACAGAAGTAGAATGAGAAGTCATGCGGAGTGAAGTGAATTAGACAAGTGAAGGGTAGTGACATCAGTCTCACCATATCCCACTAACTGTATTCTGTCCATATTCTGTCTATTTCTATGTCATCTTGTCCCTATTTCATGTTGTCATTTAGTCGCAGACTCCATTGTCAGCTTTGAATGAATAGTCCCCTTACGCAACACTGGAGTTGTGCCATCAACCCCCTAATTCGCCAGTCTGATGTCAAATGGGTGAATACAGAGCAGTTCACCTTGTCGAACCTTCAACACACTCTGCATTTTAGTCAGTAGTAGAAGTACCTGTGCACACGCATGAAAAATGATGCCAAGAGCTTGGTTAGTTTATGACTATCGTAGTCGCCCAAATTGGTCATGTATTCACCACAGCGCAGAGTTTGCTCAATAAGCGAACATGGGGAAGTGGAGAACACATGCAAATTCAGAGCTCTGCACAACACTTCGGAATTTGGACTTTAGTCAAGGAGGCTCAGAATGTAAAAATGCGCTGCTGCATGGCACTGAGTATTGATTGGTGACACTGCTGCATTGTATGGAGCATTATTTAGGAGCAATGCTGCACTGTATTGGGTATTGATTGGCGACACTGCTGCATTGTATGGAGCATTATTTAGGAGCAATGCTGCACTGTATTGGGTATTGATTAGGGGACACTGCTGCACTGTATTGGGAACTCATTGGGGTACTGCTGCACCATATTGGGCATTCATTAAGGAACTCTGCTGTTCCGTATTATGCATTAAATGGTGGTTCACTGCAAATTAATTGGGAGCATTGTTGTACTCTGCTGGGCATATAGTGGTGAGTACTGCTGCACTGCATAGGTGTTAATAGTTGGGTACTAATGCACTGCATTGGGCTTTATCTGAGGGGTACTGTTGCAACATGTTTGCCAGTGGGCATTGATTGGAGGGATACTGTCTCATTGTGTTGGGCTTTAATTGGAGGGTACTGCCTCATTGTATGTGGGGTGGTGGAAAAAATTCTGAGTCGAGCTAGAGTTCCTCACTTTGCTTGCTTACAGGAAGCCCCATGACTTTTATTGGCAGCCATGCCTCTGGGTGAATTTCACTGGGCTCCCCACACTCCTGTTTGCATCCCTGATAACATCCCTTTAAAGGAACAGTCCAGGCAAAAATAAAAAAAAATACCTTTATTTAGTTATGTTAATTACTAACTTTTATTAAATGCAATTTATTATCAATTCTTACCTGTAAAGAAGTGCTGTACAGAACTTCCATGTTGCAGACTCCATCTTCAGACTCTATGGTGTCCTGAATCACCCGATCCCTCACATGGGAGAGCGTGCATGTGATTAATGCATCCTCTTTGGATGACATGCACGCTCTCCCATGTGACATAGGAAATGCTGGTGCTGGGCCTCATTATCAGAGTGACTGGAGAGGACTGCGCTTCTTAGAGGGATCTGGTGTTCGGGACGCCATAGAGTTGCCGGCAGAGACTGAAGATGGAGTCTGCAACACGGAAGTGCTGTACAGCACTTCTTTTACAGGTAAGAATTGTATTTTTATTTTTTAAATTGATAATAAATTGCATTTAGTAAAAGTTAGTAATTGACATAAATAAATAAATAAATAAATAAACGTTTGTTTTTTTAAATTTTTTCCCACACTGTTCCTTTAAAGACTATTTCTGACATTTCACATAATACAACTGAGGTAACTTGAACTAGCCTTTATTTTGGGTTGCAATGTTCTCTATTATTAGTTGTAGAATGTTAAAACATGCCCCCGGTGTCCAAAAGAAAAACATACAAACACATATACATATTTACCAAAAGAAAGACTAGATAATCTTTCTCCTTATCATCGGTCACAATCAGTTACATTATAAGTTGTCTAGAACAGACAGGCAGGAAGGGTGCAGAAAAAAAGGTTGTTTTTTTTTAAACCCCTAAAGGGCTTATCATACTAGCATTTAATCACTAAGCCAAATAACTTAAAATTAAATATTGTGTATTATAAGTGAGGTTTATTCATATTAGTGCCTATTAACATCCCCATCTGTGATGGTAAGGACTGAAGCATGCTCTCTCTATTATTATATATTTATGTTTATAACATGTTATATTAACATTTTAGGATTATTATTTATCAGTCTCCTTTCAGTTACATTCGATTCATTTTGCATTGCATCCTATTTCAGATTTTAAAGTATCGCAGTGAAATTTTTGGAAGAAATTGCATGTAACTGAAAGGAATCCCAAGTCTGAACAACTTTAGAGTCAGTAATATACACATAACTAAACATACAAGCAACTGCAAGGACAATATGTTTTACTATCCGTACGCAAAGACGTGTTAGATCAGTGATGCCCAATCTACCATACCCGGCTCGCATCGCAGTGCTATCTGGTCTGTGGTCCAAATTCCAAAGTCCGAATTGTCGCGTATAAGCGTGAATTTGCCAGCTAAGGACAGTCGCAATAGACTGCTACTGTCGCAGTCGCGTTTTTATAATGAGATTATTGTCGCGACTTTACTATGGAAAATTGTTGCAGTTGTAACTTGGAAATTTGTCACGGTCGCAACTTTACAAGTGACAACATTGAAGCGGCCTGTGACACACATGTCGCAAATTTATATGGCCCCAGCTCAAAAAACGTTGGGCATCACTGTGTTAGATAGTTGAGAAATGCATAGAAATGCATCAAGTAGTATTAATATGATTTACCCTACCAACTAGTATCTATGCGCAAAATGTCCAGGCATTTGAAGACACAGCCAGGGATAGTGTGTCCTAGTGCTGATCCTGCACTGGGGCTCTGAGCATTTAGATACGCCACTGCAAACATTACAACACCTAAATGCTACATGGATTCTGTGTATGATCCTTAAGGTACACACATACACTCATGAATTTACTCTCACGCACAAACAAACACACAAACTTATGCACAGTACATACATACATACATACATACAAATAAAAGGAAAGGTTTCCTTAACGTCATTCCTCAGGCAACAGTTGACATTATCTAAGCCAACTGGCTGAATGAAATACACAGCATGTCACAAAGCGAACTCTTTATCAGATTGAGACATCTCGGGTTTTCATTTTCTATAGTTTTGCCAGGCAAAATATTTTGTGGTTTTAGATGTTTGTTATACAATAATAATTTGTCATGAATCCAGAGCAAATTTGGAAAAATAAGATAACAATCTTTAGGTAGATACTTTTATAATACGGGGGATATTTATAAAAACTGAAAAAGATTTCTCCTGGTATATCGATATACCTTTAATTAGGTCGAAAATATCAATGTCGCTGATATTGATAATTATTAAGCCCCTTCTGACCTTTTTTTTTTTTTTTTTTGCTATAAAGTGTTCGCCTGGTTGAGGGTGGCGAAAACCCGTTATTCCCTATGGAGATGGTATGGAACATCCCCAACGAAAAGATCAGTAACATCGATGAAAAAGAAGCTCCACTGAAAGTAATGTAAAGTGTAGTGGCATCAATTAATCAATATTGTGATGATCAAACTGACTGAAACATTTTATTCAGTATTAAAGTACATAAATAGAGGGAACTCAAAATTGTGGCGAAAAGGAAAGAAATGATGAAACAAACTGAATTACAGCAAATGGGTTGAAATGAAAGTTAGAGACATTGGGATTATTTAACAAAGTTTGAATTGTCGCCTAAAGGTGTGAATTCACCACTTTCCCATATCTGGGTATTCAGCAAACTCTGCGATGTGGCAAATTCGCCAGCTAACGATAGCCGCAGTCTACACAATGGACAGCTATTGACGCGGTTGTAGATTCGCTATGGGAATTATTTGTTTAGTGACTAAGGAGTAGAGAATCACAGCGTAGCAACTCTAAAATAACCCCCAACGTTGTCTTTTTTTCCATAATTAAAACCTTTTCTTCGGGTGTTGTGTCATCAAGTTCAGACTCAAATCTCTACCTCTGTCCTAGAATTGCATCCACATGTTTCTTACCACCTGCCCACCATCCATCGCATACTGGGAAAAGTCAGGTCAAGTTACGGGGAAGTTTGGTGAGTGGGATACATTTTTAAAAGTTAAAAAATAAAACCTACTTTTACAGAAACAAGAAGCTGTTTTTTAACTGGTGGCACGAGCATTGGTTTTCATTTTTTTGTTAGCTTCTTTTATGTTACCTTGTTGTTTCTGCACTTATAGTCTAATGACCCAGCACTTTGGTTTACTTATTACCCTCCTACCAGTGTATGTAAGTCTCCCTCCCACTTTGATTATAAATTCTGTGGAGCAAGTCTTCATTATGGGGCACTAAACAGTGATATATCTTTAATAATTTTATGTTAGATATTTACTTTATTTGTACAATATTGAGCATTTACATGTTCACACACATACATAACTGTATTGTCACAGCTGTGACATCACACATAGTATAATAAATAACAGCTTTAACACAAGCTACTTTTTATAAGGAATGAGTGGAGCTCTGCTGTCTGTAAATTGTTACCAAGTGAAGAACTAAAAAAATGGAATGTATAATTTGCATCAGAATTCATCAGTCTGTCTAAACTATCCAAATATACAGAAAGGACACCAACAACTGCAGCTGTGCTGCAACCCTTTAACAGGTATTATACTGCATTATATACCACATGTTTTGGGCCTTGTGCCCTTTCTGAAGTGGTGTCCCTCTTTCTATATGTTTGGATGAATTCCAGTGAAGGATGCTATGATAAAGTATTCACATAAGAAGCCATCTCAGACCCAGGAAGAGTTCCCTATCTACTAAGATCTCTATCTAATCTATGCCGTCTTTTTCACAACAATATTTTGAGAGGAACAGTAATCCCAGAATCCAGTAAAAAAAAGTTGAATGACTGATATGTTCTTTGTGAGGAATTATTTATTATTAATTCCAAATACATAGATCTTATACCAGGTTACTTCCAGTTTCCTACATCATCCAAAGTTCACCACTACCTCTACTTAAAAACATTCTAAGAACCTTAACTGAGAGAGTCTAGTAGAGTGAAGCAAGGGATAGCACATGAAGGTGAAAAAACAAAACACATGATATGGCTTAAAACTACCTGTGTGAGGAATTCAGCCGAGAGAAGGAGGAGGAGACAAGTAGATAAATTACCACAGTGGTCTTGGCACTAGCTAACCCCTGGGTGTGGAGTCTAAGGAGCTCTCTGGTCTTCACCTTTGACCCCCGCAAGTAGGTATGGGCTTTGCTGCCAAGGACTCCCAGTTTGCGGTCCCAGGGATAGCTGAGCTCTGGTGGATGGACAGGCAGAAAGAGCAACCTGACAAAGGAGAGCAAGAGCAGGAACGAAAGCTGGACTGATGGGAACAACCAGACTGACAAACTGAGCAGGACAGAGGACTTGGCAAACAAGGAATAAACAGGCCGGCAGGTAGGCAGGGAATAAACAGGCCGGCAGGTATAAACAGGCCGGTAGGTAGGCAGGGAATAAACAGGCCGGCAGGTAGGTAGGCAGGGAATAAACAGGCCGGCAGGTAGGCAAGGAAAAAACAGGCAGGCAGGCAAGCAAGGATTTGGGAAATAATTCTGTCTTTAACACTAGATAAACACAGGAACCCATAGAAGCCACAGTGTTCTATAACCGGGTGCCGATACTAAGGGAATGCGCCCTTATATACACACTAACTGCACACATGACCGTGCCACAACCACGTCATAAGCCACAAACTCTCCTGAAGAAGCTGCTTAGCGATACGCGTTGAGAGGGGTGCTGTGACCTG
>WMED01001517.1:0-27274 GCA_019650415.1 Pipa parva
GAAATGCGCATGCTGATGTCCTGTACGCAGACATTAGCATGCGCATTAAAGGGATTCCCCACCCCCGGCAAGAACACTCGAGTCTCTTCGCCGGGAGGGGAATCCCTTTAATGCGCATGCTGATGTCTGCGTGCAGGACATCAGCATGCGCATTTCAGTTTTTCCAAAGTGAGGCAAACACTACGCACCTCACTTCAGAGCATAGTGAATTACCCCCTTAGAATAGCAGAATTATTAGGCTTAGGCTCTAATTCACCATAGTGCGAAGTGAGCCGCGAAGCGTTCGGCTCACTTCGCATTTGGTGTTATGCACATGCTGATGTCCGCGTGCAGGACATCAGCATGCGCATTTTAGTTTTTCCCGAAGTGAGGCGAATACTACGCGCCTCACTTCAGAACAAAGTGAATTCCCCCCTTAAACCCCATCTCTTGTGTCCTGGTGTTCTTGGGTAATTGGAAGAGGGGCCATAAAAATTAAAATAGGTTTAATTAATTGGTGGTTATAATCCTGGAGCAATGTTGACGCTGCACCAGTCAATATTTATACATGCTGAAAATAGCCATAAGCATTTTTTTATTCTTTTTTCTATACAGGCAAAATATCACGTAATGTCCTTCTTATCCTGAAATGACATCCAAGAAATTCTTATAAGACAAATTATATAAATGTAAAAAAGGGCATCGCATTAATCACATATTGATGACATTTCAGGCTTCTTTTATATTGCATAAAACCTAAAGCAGGTTTATGAGAATTATATACTCATTTGCACTGCTTTATTCATTTCCATGTTATATTGATTCTGAAAGGTTTATATAAGCTAGCACAGCTAAACAGACAAATCACTCCTATTTATGCTGAGAAAAGTAGTACTGACCTTTACAAACAATACTCTAAATGAATAAATTCAAAATGATACTGTATCTTTGCAAAATTTCATCCAAGCACAAATTTTAGCTGCACCATAGTACAGTAGTATGTAAAGTGTAAGAATTGAAATAATTAGACAGAGGTAGATAACTGTTATCACCCACCATGTTAAAACACATTCCCCTTAAAGGATGACAGCATTAAAACATCATATCAAAGAGAAAATGCTTAGCTCCACAGTTGTTCCTTTTACACCATAAAAGTCCTATTTTGAGTTCCCAGTCTATATTATGGATTCTTTGAGTGCAACACTTCAAACAGTTTTACATTATTTAGTTACACTAACACAGATTTACTTCCTGAAAAATGGCAGTTATCCATCACTCTGAGCGGGCAACTCAAAAACATAAGTGTAAGCCTGCATCAGTGTTGTAAACCATAGCGGGAAATCAAACACTTTGTTAAATATATGGCTGTAAATTAAGGACCTATGTTAATTTAAGATTAATGAGAAAGCTTTGTTTGAGGGCTAAATTGAAAACCTAGGCTGGATCTTTACTTACTAACAGTAAGTTAGCTTGAGAAAAATCCTTTCTCTGTCCCCCTATGGTTGCCAAAATATTGGGACAGTGTCCCTTTCTCAAGTCTGTGTATGTTTCCTGAGATTACATTGTTACCTTATGCCATTCATGTCTGGGTTATTTCATAAATCTCTGCTTACCCTGTTCCTACATTTGAGGCTGTTAAAACATATAACTCTGCACCTTATCTTGAATTATTATTAATTTCTTGCTTCTGAATTTATTCTCCTATGGGTTTCACAGAGAGTTAGCTTTGGTTCTAATAAAGCATTGGTTTTATACAGTAGTTAAAGAACTGTCCAGTTCACATCTTTGCTATATCTTGCACTGGAATCAAAATGCCTGTTACGCCAACTCATATCATAATTACATAATCTGCATTAAAACCCTATCCTCCACCTTTTTCAAGTATACAGAGTCCCCAAAGTAGAAAATCAAAAGGAATCTCAGCAGTCCAAGAATGTAAAACTTTTTCCTTATTTATTTATTTTAAAATCTGGCACAGTAAGGTTCATACAAAATAACTAACACACTTCACTCCAAAGGTGCTTAGTCACATATACAATGTGACCAAGAGTGATTGCTTTTTAAATAGTAAGTGGTGCATGCTCCTTAAAGTGACAGTGACCATAGAAACACAGTGGGCTGCTCATAACGCAGTAATTAGGGGCCTTTTCAACCAAAAAGCTAGCCAAGTTAAGAAGGAAAAATTAACAAAAATGTCTATTCTCTCTAACAAATTACATACATTTCTTAAACTGTCTAAAGCTAACTCTAGTTTTCATCTGAAACAAGAATTACTAATAGTTAGAACCTAATTATTACAAGTCTTAGCTGATAAGGCAGCTTATGCACTCAATAAACTTAATCTGAAATATTATGAATATGCAAATAAACCTCACACAGTGTTAGCCCGTAAATTAAATTCTTTTACATAAAAACATTCATGCCATTAGAGAAAATACAGGGCTTATTACTCATGATACAGATAAAATACTTAAAAAACTCCCGGAATTTTATTCTAATTTATATTCTGATAACAAAGCTCTCCAAGCTAATAAGGCAGCCATTTCACAATTTATCACTAATTGGCATCATCCTCAATTAACCAGTGACCAATTAAAATTATTAGAGACTCCCATCAGCCAAGAGGAAATTGAATATGTAGTTAAAAATTCCAAACCCAAGAAAGCTCCTGGACCAGTTGGATTCTCTAATAGTTATTATAAATCTTTTAGGGAACTGCTAGTTCCTCACTTGAGATGCAAAGAGCTACTATTACAGTGATTGCAAAAGAAGGTTAAGACCCATTAAATTGCAAAAGCTATAGGCCAATTTTCCTTATTAATACAGACATAAAACTTTATGCAAAAGTACTGGCTAACAGATTAACTCCATTACTCCATATTTTAATACACAATGATCAGAATGGTTTTATCTCCACACGTTCTGTCGGAGATAATGTTAGAAGAGCAGTGAACATATTACATTATGCACAAAAGGTTCAAATAACTTATATCCTTCTCTCTCTTGATGCACAAAAAGCTTTTGATCGCATTAACTGGACATATACAGTATATTCACCATTCTTCAAAAACTAAATTTGCCTCTTACATTTATTCAAGCAATTAAACAATTATACTCCTCTCCAATAGCTAATGTCAGAATAGGAGGTATTCCCTCCTCAGATATCTTTATCCGAGGAGGTACCAGACAAGGCTGCCCATTATCCCCTCTTTTATTTGCACTATCCCTGGAACCTCTAGCTCAACACATTAGAGATAATATAAATATTTATGGAATCACAATAGGTCAAAAGGATTACAAAATATCTTTGTTTGCAGTCTACATTCTTTTGATTCTAAGCTAACCCCGTATATCTCTGCCTAATCTTCTTAATTCAATTTCTGTTTTTCAGGAAATCTCAGGTTTTAAAATAAATCAATCCAAATCTAAAGCTATGTCATGGCCACCTTTTCCTAACTTTACTTTTTAATGGCAAATGCATGCAATCAAATATTTAGCTATAAATCTGACAAACAATTTTGATGATTTATATTATGCTAATTACCCACCATTAATTAAAAAACTTAAGAAAGACATAATACTGTGGTCTAAATATGACTTATCTTGGTTTAGCAGAATATCAGCTGTCAAAATGACCCTATTACCCAGATTATTATGGCTATTTAGAACACTTCCAATCAATTTCCCTATTTCTGCTGCACAATCCCTTCAGAAGGCAGTGTCACAATTTATCTGGGGGAATAAAAAAACACGCATTAATTCCTCGATCTTATTCAAACCCAGATCTCTGGGGGGATTGGGAGCCCCAGATATTTACAGATATTTTTCAGCTTCATTATTTAGTATGATAGTCAGGTCTCACCAAAATCCAGTAATGTTTTGGCTTTCCATAGAAAATACAGCTTGTGAACCTTTAAACATTTCTCATTTGTATTGGATCCCTCCTCACAATAGGATAATTAGCAAAGAATGATATCCAATGACTTTAGCTACATTGGAAGTATGGGAATCTTAAAAAAAATTAAAAATTAACCTACAAAAATCTAATTTACATACAATTTTCATGAATAAAGATTTTCCCCCGGGACAGAATATAAACACTGCCCGCTCATGGTTCAATGTGGGCCTTACGTCAATACATCATTTCTTTACAGGTAACAAAATACAATCTTTTACTGAACTTAAAGAAGAACACAATTTAAATAATCAAGATTTTCTCCAGTATCTTCAAATCAGAAAATATATATTGAAAAAAATCTTATAATCAAATCACATACACTCAAATAAAATTTGAAAATCTTTGTTCCAGACCTGCCACAGTTTCTCACTTTAAGGGGGGAATTCAGCAATGTGTGAAGTGAGCTCCGGATCCTTTGCATTACTTCGCCCATGCTGTTATGCGCTCGCTGATGTGCTGCACGTGGAAATCAGTGAATGCTTTAAAGGGATTCCAGTCTCGGCGAGGGGACTCGAGTGGTCTCGCTGAGACTGGAATCCCATTAAATAGTTCACTGATGTCCATGTGCAGCACATCAGTGAGTGCATAACAGCATGGGCGAAGTAATGCAAAGGATCCGGAGCTCACTTCACACATTGCTGAATTCCCCCCTTAATCTCAATTATCTATCAAATAATCTCTGAGAATTCTTCTAAATTCAGGCAACCTTATATGCTTAAATGGAAACAAGATTTGGGCATAGAAATCACTGATGAAATGTGGACTAAGATCTGGGATGCAGCACATAAAACATCAATATGTGCCAAAACTAAAGAGCAAACATACAAAGTCATTTATAGATGGTACTACACATCACCAAGAATGGCACACATCTATAAAAATAAAGCACTATCTAGTTGTTTTAGAGGCTGTAACCAACAAGGTACATTCTTACATGCTTGGTGGTCTTGCAGAGTCACTCAGCATTATTGGAAAATGATAACAGAAACTTTGAACTAAGTTTTCAAAACTAAAATAAAGAAAAATCCATAAACCCTACTCCTAGGGCCTCCATTTACCAAACTTACATTCAAAAAATGACCATAGTCAAGCCTCCTATATTTTAACGGCAGCTAAAATGTTATTAGCTGTCTCCTGGAAAAAAACAACCTTACCTAGTAGGAAAGAACTAATTATTAAAGTGAATTGGATTTACACAATAGAGAAATTCAGAGGCCATCTTTTAGATATTTCTTACAAAACCAAAATTAAATGGTTAAGATGGGTTCAATTCCTTGACACTCTATAAATTATACCTAAGGGAGAAAGATTTTTTCTTTTTCCATTCCTATAGTTTTCCCAAAAGATTGTTTTTTTGTGTGTGTTTTTCTTTTCCCCTCCCATAATATCATTTATCAAAATACCATTTGGAAGCAAATGATAGTTTTTTTGATATTGTAAGCAATATTAATACCACTATTATTCCTACAATAGACTAAAATAACCCCAAATTACATATTTTCTTTAACTGACATTCAATAATAGAATTTAATTGTAGTTAGAGAAAAAGGAATGAACAGTTTAAAGAAAGTTAGAAACAGTGACTTTTTGATGGTTTCTTTATTGATATTTTAAGATGTTATTATACTCAGCTTAAAGTTACTTGTATAGTTTATTTATTGATGAATTTCTGTAATTTCAAGCTAATTGTTCAATATAATATGTCTGTTATAAATCTTGAAAAATGTATAAATATTTAAAATGTAAAAAAAAAAGTGACAATGACCAGTGAATAGTGTGCTTATATACAATAATCTTTTGTATCACTGTAATAATTACAAATAATAAAAATACAATTGTTGTTATTGAATCACAAACAAGTAATGTTGATTATACATTTATTATATAGAAGTAATTACATAAATAAACTTAAACCATTAAACCATATTATTAAAATATATCTAAATACAATTTCATTACAGATAGTTTGGTTTGAGACCTTTCTATAACTGCTACAACACTAAAGCATGTTTCAATAATCTCTCTATGCCAGGGGTAGGAAAACTTAGATGAGGAAGGAGCCATTTCGCTCTCCCTCCTCCAGCTGCAACAATTTTTTTTTGAGGCGCAAAGGGGAGGAGCGCAATCTCCCGATCGACGGCCAATCAGAAGAGGTGTCAGAGGTCAGGGGCGGGGCTTGTGAGATGCACTCAGAGCCATAACAAAGTGGCTAAAGAGCCACATGTTGCTCACTAGCTGCAGTTTGCCGACTCCTGGTCTATGCTATTAAATTACTCACAATTTCTGATTTTGTCCATTGAAGCACATATGGTGCTAAGAGGTTTTTCCATTTGAGTTATGAATATATAGTAACTTTCATCAAAGGTGCAATGAGATTTTCATCAGGCTTAAAGGAACTGTTTAAGCACCAAAAGTTATTTGCTGTCTGTTTGGCACTGTTAAATAAAATATAAATAAATGCTTTTTGTCATATAAATTATTTATTTATTTCCACCCTTCACAATTTAGCACCAGTTTGTAACTGAAGCTGCTTCCCTCTCTCTGCCACTTCCTGTTCAGCAGTTCAGTTTGGAGTGTTGAGTTAAGAAATTGACTGACAATGCTAAATAACCAATCAGAACCTTTAATCTGTCATCCACCTTTTTTTTTATTCTGAAAGGTGTAGATAACCCAGCAAAGCAATTGTTAAAGAAAGACCTGAAACATTGACTTTCTTTTTATATGGATTTGCTCTCTCATGCACAATATCAGCACTTGGTATTGACAGCATACATCATTAGCTGTAAGTATTGTAACTGCCTATGGTAATTCATTAACTATTAATTTTGACCTTCCTGAGACACCATTATGTCAGTGGCAAAAGAATCCAACTAGGAAGTAAACACAGAAGGAGCTGTGTACTGCTACACAGATGGAATAATTAATTCCTTTGCTCACATAAAAGACTAAGTATATGTAAAAAAAATGTATTATGCATTTACAACACACACTACGTTTTATTAATCAGACTGGACTGTTCTTTTAAGGTAGCAATAAATGAATTTTTTATGTAAAAAAGGAGGACCCCTTCAGCAAGAGAACAGCATTGTATGCTGGTTTATTCACCCTGTAGATAAGTCACTAAGATGCTCTTTAAAACTGATCAGCTAGGGAAGGAAGTATGTGAAAGAGGGGGATCTTCTATAAGAAACTGGCTATAAATTAAAAACCACTGGCAATAAGTGAATCATTTATATTACAAAAATCATAACAGTGGCTAATGTATATGACCACCAAAAAGAAGTAAAAAAGTTATTATTCTATCTAAAAGAAAACCTAATGCATCATCATGAAGATTGTAAAATTCAATTATAACTGTTAATACAATTTTCAATAAAAATGTAAATAATAAAAAGGTACAGATTTAAATTTCCCTACAGTATATTTTGTTATCATGTTTTTTCCACATATAAATCCACTTTACTGGCAGGACTATTATGATGACAGGAAGGCAACCTAATATTAGATGAATGAGATACACATTATCAGCCAGTGAAACATGTCTGCGTACAGTATCTATAAGTAAGCATTCCCATTACCAAAACATAAGATGATAGAATGCTGTGAGTACTGAATAACAATAGCACAATAAGACGTCATCCCTATCAATGAGAAACATACAGAAGTACAGTCTATAAAGTCACAGCACAGAAAAATTACAGTTTAAGAAAACTAAAGTGGGAAATTTAAAGTCTTAGGGGGTAATTCAGGATAGTGCGAAGTGAGGTGCGGAGTCCTTGGGCGAAATTTACTAAGGGCGGATTTAGTCCGCCCGAAGTAAATTTCTGACCGCACGTGTGGTATTCTGATCGATTTGCGATCGCACGATCGCAATTCTGATCGCTTTGCGATCGCACAATCACAATTGCGCTCGATTTGCGATCGCGCGATTGCAAATCAATCGGAATACTGCACGTGCGGTCAGAAATTTACTTCGGGCGATCGTTTCACCCTTAGTATATTTCGCCCCTTGCCTCACTTCGCACTAACTGATATGCGCTCGCTGTGGTCCTGCACGTGGACATCAGCAAGCGCTTTAAAGGGATTCCAGTCTCAGCGAGAGCAAAAGAGTTGCCTCGCCGAGACTGGAATCCCTTTAAAGCGCTCACTGATGTCCGTATGCAGGACATCAGCGAGCGCATATCAATCATTGTGAAGTGAGGCGAGGACTCCGCACCTCACTTCACACTTTCGTGAATTACCACCTAATTAATCTTTATTTTTCTGTCCATCACCTTACCTTATACATTTTTAATCAAAAGAAAATTCACTAGGTCTGATTAAACTCATGTACAGAGGAACAATACTGTAATTTAATACAGTAAGATCGTTTCTTCTATAATGTCTCTGCAATGATTGCTGCACTTTGGTAAAATAAATAATCTAGCAAACATGCTGATTTTGGTAGATCATATATTTCACCAAATATTCAAACATGGTTAAAGTACAATGCCTGTTCTCTAGCTGTGAATTCTGCCCTCCTGTAGCTGTTATAAATCCTTTATTGTTAACAAGTTCTAGTCTCCAATCCCTTTAAATATCAATTTTCAAATGTGTGAAACCCAGGTTGTATAAAGTGGTTTCTTCACATCCATAAAAACTAGCTAGGTGGCTGCTATATAGATGAAGAGCGATCAACTACAATTGCTTTAATCAGTCATGTAATAGTATTGTTCACCTCCAACTTTATTTGACCAGTCTACCAAAGTTCTCATCCAATTTAATACACAATATAAATGTAATTGAAATTTATAGAGTTTATAGGAATATTGGTGTAATGAGAACCAAATTAAATTTGGTTCCTTACTTTTAACTATATCCTTCCCTAATTGTAGCCAGGAATACCAAGTTAAAGGATATCTACATATGCACTTTACAGATATTTTAATAAGCATAGAAGTAATTGGATTTGTCAGTATTAAACATTTGTGAATTTCACATAAAAAGGGTGATTGTCATCACATGCTACATTAGAAGGAATTTTTGGATTGGACACCAGGGTTCTGGAACATTGGTGGGATGTGATTAATAAAACATGAAGAATTGGATGGCATGAAATTTCCATTCTGATTAATTGAATTTTTTGGTAAATTTATTCCATAAACATTTGTAATGTTTTCATTTACTAATTATTAATATTCTTCTCTTAAATATAGTGTAAAGCTATGGGACCCACCAGAAATTGAGAGATCAGGGGCTCGCTATTTAAAAGATTTACTCCTAATATCTTCATTGTCATGTTTACTTCCTATGGTTTTCTTACCTATTTTTTGGGGGTCATTCATTAAAGTGAAAATTCCCCTAGCATAGCATCTGTTCAGGTCACTATGATCAGGAAGATGCAAATTCACTTCTTCTTATTCATGGAGCAGTGGACAGCGTCAGATGCAGTCGCATGCATAGTGAGGAATAGTCAGTCACACAATAGTAGGATGAGAAGTCATGCGGAGTGAAGTGAATTCCTCCAGTGAAGGGCAGTGGCATCAGTCTCATCATATCCCACTAACTGTATATAAGTGAAAAATATTTATTTTTATGTCACCTTTTGCCTAGTTCAGGTTTAATAGTAGACTAATTTAGTCGTAGTCACCACTTTTGAATGAATAGTTGCCTTATGTAACACTGGAGCCCTGCCATCATCCCCTTAATTCACCACTCTGATGTGGCGAAGGCAAACAGATGAATTCGGAGCAGTGCACCTTGCAGAATCCGCTCCTTTGACAAACTCTGTCACATGCTAAATAGCCAAATTACCTGAGCATGTGCACACAAATTGATGCAAAGAGCTCCGTAAGTCCATGACTGAAGTAAGCGCCAGAATTAGCTGCGAATTCATCACATCGCAGAGTTTGTTAAATAAGCAGGGGTTGAAGAAGTCATGAAAGGATGAGAATGCTGGCATTTAAACAACAGTTTGCCCTTTAATGAATGTCCCTCATTTGTCTCTAAAACCCTATTTATTTTACCTTAAAATCAGGAATTAACCATAATGGTGCAGGTTGAAGCCTCTGGAGGGCCTACAAAGTCCTGGGTCCGCTGGGAATGCACCTAGGTAAGCCAGTCCAACATTGCTTGAAGGGAACTATGCCACAGATCATCCTGATGTATTCTGAAAAACATAAATGTTTTAGCTGTGGTAATCAATCCAATTTATAAATGTTATAGTACGGACTCAATTTAATAACTCGTGGTTCTGTTATATATTTTTATGAGTTAGGCACCTAAAACATAAAGATTCCTAGAACTGTTGCATTCTTTTCCTTGTTAAGAAAGGAAGATGTTCAGTTTTCAAGCGATCCCATGCTTCTTCTCTTTTCAATTTAAAGTGGCAGCTGTAGCAATAGAACCAGGGTTTATACAGGGAAATGTAGCTGGAAATATAAACCAAAAATTAATGACAGTATATTATATATATATATATATATATATATATTTTTTTTTTTTTTTTTTTTTTACATTTTATTTCCCCTCTAAAAGTACTAGCTATTTTCACATATGCTGTTCCAGATTTATGTTTTTGAGCAAATCATTTTTCATTTCCTGAAAGACAACAGAAAGAGTATAATTATTAACAATTAACAAAACTCAGAATCTAAAATGTGATCTTAGTGTATAATATAAAATTACCCCTGTGCACTTGCATACTGCATGATCACAATATTCTAAAGCTTTTAGAGCTTAAACTACTAACAAAGGAACAAATTTAATGATTATGTTATAGCCATGAAAGGTCATAATACAATGCTTTAGAATAAGTCATCCTGAAAGCTCAATTGAATGATATTAAAGTCAGCCTAGAAACTTTCCTTTTTATTTAAACTAGTGACAAAGTCATTCTGACACACAATTCACAAGAAGCATGTTCTGAATACAGCCAAAAGGTCTAATTTTTGCAATGTGACATTTAGCTGTGAAGGGATGTTAAAAAGCTTTGCAAACCTCAGATGCAGCTTTAATTAAGGATGCCTTTGGCTGTGGCATCCTCTACAGTTATTTGTACACTTTATTAAACCATTACAAAAGTATTCAATGGACAAGACAAACACACATACAGTATGTGTGTGTGTGTGAATGATGTGCCAATGGACAGGTACAATTCTTGTTATTACTAATGTTGGAAATTACCTTTGCTTTTTTTTCATTGCTCTAGAGATATCTTCTAGAGGTATCAGGAACCTATATATATCCTGAATCCCTTTTGGATCATAGCACTCTACTTTTGTAAAGGAAGGACACACTCTGCATATCCCTCAACCTCCCCTCAGATATTTTTATTTTACTTAGATGTTGAACTGAGCCTGCATTTAACTGCAGCAGTGCTGCATTTTCCTATTTAAAATGCTGCTGCAATTTTTGCAGGTGCTCCCCCCTTTAGTGCTTCAGTCCTTACTTCAATCTGAGGATGTGCACAGTTAGTAAGCCAGAAAGGGATTGGATATTTTTGCCCACTTCCTTTGCAGCTCACTTACTATGTTATACATTCACATTGAAGCATTAAGTGGGGTGGAATCAATTTAGATTAATATATATATATTGGAGCTAAGTGGTACTATGACCTCATGTATTTACTTGTACAATGGTGGCATCGTCATGTAAAGGACCTTACCTCAATGATTACTGTCTATATATTGAGTTTTTATGTTTCCAACTGGTTGAAGCTTATTTCATCCTCTGTAGATCTTATGCAAGCTCTTTCAGATTTGCTATATATTCTGTAATTGTAACCAATGGAATTTAGTTCTTGTCTGTGCTGATCAGAATTTCAGAACTCTGCTAATAAATCTTATTTTACTTTTAAGAAGCCATTTGTCTTATATGACTCTCTCCTACCCAATGATTTAGAAGCTTGATATTAAGGGTCACAGCCTGTAGGATAGCAGCATCACTCTATATAGGAAACGGGGGAAAAGTGTAAACCTGGTCCTATTACCTCCTTTTCCATATCACTTGATTATGTGATCATTAACCCTGTTACTTCTGCACGTTATTTTGAGGTGACTTTTGACTCTGTTCTTTCCTTCTCTAAGCACATTGCTACCTCTGCTAAAAACTGTCAATATTTCTTTCAGAAGCATTCACAAGATCCATTCATTTCTCTATCAGGCCACTGCTCTCATCCTATCCTGCTTGGACTATTGCAGTGCCCTTCTAACTGGCCTTCAAGTTTCCCATCTTTCCCTGCCCCAATCTATTCTAAACTCTGCTGCTAGAATCTTTTATCTAACTCCCCAGAAGTCTCCCTCCAAACTCCTGTCTGCTTTATGGCTCCCAGTTGTATTATTTACAGTGTCATACTTTTGACATTCAAAACACTCCATTCTGTTGACCCTCCTTTCATATCCTCCCTTGTTTGCTCATATACAAATAGCTATCAACATCGCTCTTCACAAAGCAACCTTCTTCATGAACACCTCACTAAGACTATCCATTCTCATCTTAAACCCTTATCTCTTGCTGCCCATTATTTTTGGAATTCTATACCCCTCTACCTCCACCATGAGTAATCCATCAATATCTTCAAAACTAAATTGAAATTTTACCTCTTGGAGCACTAGCAATGGTTTTCATGTCCATATTTTATCTTTAAGCAACTGTTTGTTCTATTTTATATTTATTTTCTTATTTAGTTGACACCTATAGGCAAATGCACTGACACTTTATGCTACTGCACTTGCTATCCTAATATCTGATTATGTAGATATTCCTGTAGATATTCCTCCTATTTAGATTGTAAGCTCTGTGGGTCAGGGACCTCCTTCCTCTTGTTTCAGTCATGGCCTGACACTTTTATGGGCAAAATTTATTAAACTTGAAAAGACCACTCTGGTTCTTTCCGAGTTTACCGGGAGAAATCTTGCATTGTTCTTGTGAGATTTTTTGAGATCTCAAGATCGAGTTTTTCTATCTTTATTTTCCAATTTTTTTGATGGAAAGGTAGCCATACTTTACATTAGTAGCATTAAAATTTTAATTTTCAATGCATACCATCATTTTTTTAAGCTTGATTTCAAATACAAAAATTTATTTTTGCACCCTGGGGAACTCCTTCCTCACCTCCAAGCATAATAAGATCTAAAGAGTAACAAATAAAAACCATTCATTTTTCTGCAGAATTCAGGATTATGGCTTCAGATTCTGGAGGTACTGCACATTATAGGCCCAAAGTAATCTGGTAAGAATAAACCATGCAGATCCAAATCCATTTCATTAGGTTATTTATTTTAGACTGGGGTGGGCAAACTATGGCCCATGGACCGAATCCAGTTCGCAGACATCTTTGGCCTGGCCCTTCTACCAACATTGGGTGACAGGGTGGGGCCATGTGGTAGGCAGCCATGCTCGCCCCCTTCCTCTTCTCTGTCCCTACCTCTTCCCTGTCCCGGCTCCTTAGCACTATAGCGTTCCTCTCACAGGAAGTTGGAAGCTTTCAACTTCCTGTGAAAGGAACGCTGTAGCACTAAGGCTAAGTGCTAGAACAGATGTAGCCAGGAAAGGGAAAAGGTAGGGACATGGAGAAGGAAGGGATGAGCACCAAGATAGTGCTCCCTTCAGAGGGTAGGGAGTAGGAAGGAGAGGCAGCACAGTGGGGGAGAAGGTGTTGTGGTGGCAGTCTGGCACTCTAAAGACATTCCTATTTCTTTTGTGGCCCCATTCCATATATTATAATATAATAATATTTTTATATATTTAAGTTTAATATGAAATAAATGTGAATAAAAGATGAAATATTTAGAAATGGATGGCATGTCAAATACACACCAATACCAATGGCGCTCACTTGTTTGCAATACTTAGACATCCTATTCCTCAACATCCTTAAAAGACACTTTGAATTGGAAGCACAGCACAAATTACACATTATTCACATCTATGAATGGTAAACTGTTGTTGGGGGTTTGTCTAAATAATAGTAAGTGACCAGGGTTTATACATATATAAAAAATATTAGCAATTTAACATTCAGGAAGAAAATTGTCTACACATTATGCATCTATACCTAACAAAGGTTCAGTTGAAACACTCAAGAAACATTCTTGCTCTTATATTATCCCACTGTTCTGTCTTTAGGAATAAGAAAAGACAGTGTTTTCATTATTTCCAAGAAATGAAAAGAATTGCTGTGTTTGCCTTTAAAATGGACCAAGTAATTTCTCATTTCATGAAAAACATATTCTCAAATTATATAAATTTCATTAACCCAGGGTGCTCAAAACTGGCAGGGAACTTCTTTTTAAATAGTAAAATCAAGCTATTTTTCTATTAAGTATTGGCTTCTTTTTCAAATAGCCTTTCTATTGGTCAGTCTATTTGAATATAGTTATATTAAAAATCATATTCAAAGATTCATCCAAATCTTGATTTAACATTAATCAAGGTAGGTTGAGAACATCTGTAGGGTGCTTAGTTTGGGGTATGTATCACAGTTTAGTGATTCTGTTGCTTTGTTAGATAAATAAGTAGCAAATTGCTAATTGACTAAAAAGTGGAAGAGTGGAGGTTTTTATCTTATTATTATGGAAAAAATAATCACATCCCGTATATTTCAATTTGATTATCTGTGTAGTATAAATAGAATAATTTGTTTGGTATGATTTTCTGTAATGGGTTCTTGTGGGTATAAAATTCATCAGTTCTAGTCTGCAAAAGAGTACAGGAAGCAGATAT
This sequence comes from Pipa parva, assembly GCA_019650415.1. Lineage (NCBI taxonomy): Eukaryota > Metazoa > Chordata > Amphibia > Anura > Pipidae > Pipa > Pipa parva. The sequence continues at coordinate 14,642 of WMED01001517.1, forward strand.
ATGGTTGGGTTATTGACTAAAATGAGAAATCAACTGTCGAATTCTCAAACAGCAAATTCCCCATAGCAAATCCGCAACTGCAAAAATTTACAGATTGTAGAGTCATGACCATGACAAGTTTAAAGTTGTGACTGCAACAACATTTCCATAGTAAAGTCGTGACTGCAACAATAATCTCATTATAAAATGCGACTGTGAAAGTAGCAGTCTTTTGCAATTGTCTTTAGCTGGCGAATTCACACCTTAACCCAACAATTTGGACTTAAGTCAATAACCCCCTACAAGATTGGAAATGGGTGATCTAGAGTGATGAGACAAAAGTTAATAGATTGGGTTCTGATGGGAGCAAATGGGTCTGGAAGAAACAAGGGGAAAAGAGGGCTTATAGATCAAGAAATTAAAGGAACTGTCAAGTTTGGTGAAGGAAGCCTGATGATATGGGGTCCAAAGCCTGAGATATGAAGCCTGAGCATCAACATTTCTAAATATTGTTACCCTTTCACTCATCAGTGTATAGTATTTGTTGCAAGTGTAGGTGCTAAACGGTTAATACCAACAAAATATGAAACAACAATAAATAAATAAAAGCATCACCATAATGTTTGACTTTAGAAAATGTGTATCATATAGAAAAGAAACCACAGATAATTGTATTTTCATCGGATTACTAGCTTGTTATGTAAAACTTTATAGGGAAATGTTCATAGAATAAATATAGCAAGAAAAATAGGGGATTTTGGGTAGTCTATCTAGAAAACAACCTTGTTTCTAGGCATTAGGTTATGTGTCTGCAGTAGGTGCATTGCCAATTTATTGTGTCAGAGTGTATATATACTGTATATATACAGTATATATATATATATATATATATATATATATATATTGGAGTCAGTAAAACTATTGTATACTTCTATATGATGGGTTGGATGACTGTGCCTTTATCAATGTCAGATTAATAAGTGATGGATCATTGCCTCTTTACTTGTATGTGTTAAATGTGAATATAGTCATTAAGTACTGGGTTGACTGCCACAATACTGAAGCCACATATATGGTATTATAATACAAGCTTCTTGAATTGTCACTTTATTGTGCATTTTCATCCAGCACAGTTACATACCTGGGCCCCAGTGCAGGTTGTAGCAGAGGGGCATGGCATTGGGCTTTTGCCTGGTTCCAATCCCGACCACTACAACCTCTATTGTTATACCCCTGTATGTTTAAAAGGCTTATACTCCTAAATGTAATTAGCAAAGATTGTGTTTCTTTTATAATCATAGTAAATGATAGAAAGATGATTCGGACCAATTTCCTCTTTCTGTTTCCTTCCCAAACATATTTGCCGTTTCTTTTCAGAGTTACAAATATTTGAAACCCAAATGCTTAGCTGAGCTTGGTAACTTTCTGATCTCTCCAAGAAATCTCCTTATGCATTTTACAAAAGCCTGGCAGTAGGAAGAAGTGAAGCATAAAGTGTAAATCTGTTTCCCAAGGAACATTGCTTTTATCTGAAAAAAAAAAGACAGAAAATTTATAATTATAATTTTAGATATCTTAAGAAAAAGTGGTGAGGAAAAAAAAAGTGCCTAATATTCCTATAAGATAAATTGTGCTTCGAGGACACAAACACTTCTTTTAGCAAATAACCAAAATAACTTTACTGTCACTTGTGGAATCTATTGTATTGAATCTCTTGAATTTTGATTTATTACATTTACTCAACACATCTGGTCTTCTTTTTAACATTAGAATCTGACAGTGAAAAAGAAATCAAAGGACCAATGATGCATGCTACCATTCCTCTAGAGGATTTTCTACCATCTGTAATCATTTATATCTGTCATATACTTGCTCCATGGACTTCTTTATGCACATTAACTTATTTTTCAGTGATAACTTTGAATATTAGTTTGGCAAATATATTTTACAGCAGCCAAATGATTTGTCTTGTCACACACTGGAGAGTGGAAACATCTGCAAAGAACAAAATATGTGCAAAAATATATGGTGGGGTCAGGGCTAAACTTAACATTCACTATCCTCAGAATAGTAAACTTTACTATTGCAGATATATACAACTGTAACACAAGTGTTAATCAAAGAGGTCATTTCCAGTCTGGCAAAGTCCAGTTGGCTAGCCAGTATGACAAGTAACTCCTCCTAAGCCAACCTTTCATGGTGGGGGGGGGGGGGGGGGGGGGGGGCTCTCAGTGAGTCCCTATTGTCTCAGTCTGACACTGCTCATTTTCTTTTGTCATGACTAAATATAACCTTACAGTAATGGTACTGCTAGCCTGACTCAGAATAATGAACTCTTACTTTTTATAACTTTCTTTATATCATTAAAAAAGCTGAACATGTTACCAATCTCAGTTGTTTAAATTGACACAAAACCATATACAACTGTCTTGCTTTTTTTGTTGTGCTCACTCTGAACACATTACTGTGATACCAGGACTTAAAATTCTTGAGATATGCATCATAGTGTTCTTTGTCTTTTACCTCGAACCTTCATACATGTGTTTTTTTATTGGGATCATTAACTACTGCAATCTTAGGGTCTAGTAACCTATAGCATCCAGTCACCAATAAGCATTCACTACTGTCAGGAAGGTAGGAAATGGAAAGCATAACCGATTGGTTGCTATGGTTTACAAGACCTCTGTATCAGACTGCACTGTTTATGAATTCCCTTGTTTGTGCATAAGTAAAGAATTTGCTTTTAAGTAACAGTGCAGATTGGAACAATGTAACAATCTGTAAATATTGCTAAAACTGGGTAAAGGTTTCTCCTGAAAGAGTTAATAGTAATAAAAAAAAATTAAGACAATAGCAGGAAAATGGGAAAGTAAATCATTAGGAAAATGTTTTATCTTCACATTTAAATACCCTTTCACTGCTGCAAACAAATGAAACCATGTCTATTAACATAAAGATGTTAAGTTACATTTACTGTTTTCCTGTTAGGCTGATTAAATTAGGGATATCTTAATATGCAGCCACTCAGATGTTGTAAAATATTGTAAGGCAGCAAACAAAACTTTAATAAGTTCAGGTGGTCTTTATCTTTAAAATGTAGAGTTTAGCACTGTGTTAGCCATAGATATAAGTAAAGACAAGAGAGTGTAGGTGATACCTTTTATTGGCTAATGGAATAGATAGTAAATGAAAGCTTTCAAGACTACTTAGGTCTCTTCATCAGATGCCTGCTTATTTCACACAGTTTTAGAGGTTGCAGACAAACAGGCAAAACATTCTAGACTTAAGTTCCAAAATCAACTCTGTTTAGACCCCTTAACTTATTCAACTAGATGCCAAAACACCTCAACTCAATACAAAACAGGAACATAGACTAGAATCCCACATTTTTAACACAACCAGAATATTAATAGCAGCAAATTGGAAGCTGTACTCACAAATATATCACATCTATTTCCCAAAATTAATTTTATAAAAGAGATAGAACTTATAATAGCCCACATCCAAGATAGAGTACGGTACATGAAGAAGAACACATGTGGTACAAATGGAATATATACTTAGACTCACAACTATATATATATATATTTTTTTTTTTATTTACTTTTTTTTGAGTGAAGTAGCTGAATAATACTGGTCAAGATGCTTCCTATATATGCTCCCCCTTCCCATGCACTTCTCCTCCCAAGGTTACATACTGTAAGTTTACTTTCATGTTACATTAGAATAATATACACATTACAACATAAGAGCAAATTTATTTGTACAATTTATTGTATGCAATTGAATATTAACTTCTTGGAACTTATAACAAACTATTTGTGACAAATTGAATTATACGTACTTCCAATTTTACTATCAAACTATATTTGTAGTTACCAAAATAAATACAAATCTTAAATAAAAACAAGAACACATCTGAAGCACAATGTACACTACAACTGTTTAATGAACTTTCTCATCTGAGATTAAGCAAGAAAGAAAAGAAAATAATTACAATGTGGTGAGCCAAATACCCTTCCTTACAAATGATTGTGGAAATGCTTACATTTCTGTAGCCTCTTTTTCCCTGCATGCAAAGCTTCTGCATAATAGTTATTGTATATTGTGACAGGCTAATACAGGCTTGTGACCTGCAAGCCTGTGCACTAGCAGTGACTACTATCATACATTTTTCCTCACTGTAAAATTCAGACAGCCCCTTCCACAAACATAAACACACTCACACCCTTTCTGAGCTTGTGCATGAAGGTTAATTAGTTTTTGCTTTGTTAACCCAAACTGGTTAAACCAGAGTAATATTATTTTTAGAGATGGGCAAATCAATTCTAACGAAGGCTGCATTTTTACTCCATCTAGTAGGTGTCCCTGGGACCCCAAACCACCCAAAATCCTCCTCCCTCCAGTATCAGCAACATCAAGTGCTATTTAAATCATTAAACGGCAAGTAAGCGGTTATGTTTTAAAACCCAATTATTTCCATAGTGCTACAGCAATACTAGCGCTATGGAAATAATTAGTCTAAACCACATAAAAATGATCTAGTAGGGGTACCTAGGACCACCACACCTGCCTCTGATCCCCCCCAGCAACAGCACCCATCCAGCGCTGTTTAAATCATTAACTGGCAAGTACGCGGTTAATGATTCAAACACAATTATTTCCATAGCGCTACTGCAATATAAGTGCTATGGAAATAATTAGCATTAACCCCAGCTATCAGGGGTCCCTGGAACCCCCCACCATCACCCCTCACTTAGCACTAGCCTGAGTAAGAGAATCCCTAAGTGCAGGAAGCTGTTCCATAGGAGCCACTTCCATGCACCCTCCCCCTGCCCCTCTGTACCCCTGCAGGGTAGGGGGGCCTAAAAAAAAAGAAGGGGTCCCTGGGACCCCTTTTCCCCCACCCTACCCCAGCATTTTTCAGAGTAGGGGATCACTTCCTGTTGGAGCGGCTCCCAGGGAGATGCTCCTCCTCCCCTACCCCCATATCCCAGTGAAGTAGGGGGAACATAAATAATTGTAGTAGGGGTCCCTTGAACCATTATCCCCCCCCCCCACCCTTTCCAAGCGTTATGCAGGGTGGGAGATCGCTAGCTCTAGGAGCGTCTCCCAGAGAGCTGCTCCTCCTCCCCTACTCCCATGTCCCTGTGGGGTAGGGGGTACATAAATAAAACTATTAGGGGTCCCTGGTATCCCTATCTTTCCCACTTCCACCAATTACTATTCAGGGAGGTGGGGGATTTCTACCTGGAGGGGTTCAAACGCTGACCTCCTTCCATGGCCCCAACCCCATTAGAGCTAACCTAATTATGTCCCTACCTAAGTCCCTCACCCCCTACCTAACCATGGGGTGAAGGACTGAAGTGGACCAGCACCCCCTAACTAGTGGGGTGCCGGTCCATTACACAACCTGTAAAAATGAAAAAAATAAATAAAACACACACAAAAAAAATCTAAACCTAACAATCTAAACAAAACTAAACTAAAAATCCACAAAAAACAAACAATCCACAAAAACCTAACAATCTAATTCTAACAATCTAATAAAAAAACAAACTAACAATCTATAAAAAAACTAAAAAACTAACTGACAATCTAACTCTCACAATCTAACTCTAACAATCTAACTTTCACAATCTAACTGTTAATGATTTAAATAGCGTTTTCATGTTGCTGATACTGGGGGGGATCATGGGTGCTATGGGGGTCCCAGGGACACCTACTAGATAGGGTTTAATTAGTAGTGCTATCCTATTGCCTCCATTTCTGCCTATCAGCCTGGAAATAGCTGTTTTTAACACGATTCATCAAGAATAAATTCGAGATGAACTGAATTTTGGCTAAAAATTCTGCAAACCTGGTGAATCGAATTTTTGAGAAATTCGCCCATCTCTAATTATTTTCATTTTCTTTTCTCAAACAGTTGTTCATATGCTTTGGAACTTTTTAATGGCTAGGATCTAGTTCATTTATTGTTTGCTCACCTACTGTGTGTACACAAACAAAATCATTTTTTAGAATCTTTCCAAGTGTGTACTATACTTGCAAAAGCAGGAGAAGTGAGTCTGAAATGTACAGCATCTGTCATTTACCCAAGATATTCACGTTGATCTTTGAGATATTAGCAATTGTACTGCAAACAGTCTAGCCTTGCAGGGAACTACCTTGTGTTTTGACAATGACAAATCAAAGGCAAAAGTCAACTTATAACAACAACTTATAACAACAGTAAACTAATGATACGCCTGCAGTACACTTTTAGAAGGGAAAATTTGAAAAGGTCCATAGCATCTACGATTTCAAAGCATTTTTTTGCCTATTAGTCAAAATCAAAGACATCACCATCTGAAAATAAATAATCTTAAAGTCTGAACAAACATAAACACACTTCAGCTTATATGTATGGTCATTTGAATAGGAATGTTATAATATCTTCCTTTTTGTTTCACACTGTTCTTGCCTTCTAATCTGACATGACCAATTCCTAACATTTATTCAATGATTAAGTATATCATTGCGATGGAAGAATAGCTTTTAAAACCTGTTATCACAGCATTTCTGCTCTTTCTGTGAATTGTTATAAGCATCTAATATCCAATTTCTGTTCAGGCTCTGTTAGACATATTATTTTACCCACAGGATTTGGAACCTCAAGTCACCTTGTAATGGCTGTTACCATTGGTATCCCAATTACCTATTATCTTCTTAAAATAGGTGCCCTTCAAAAGTTAGTCTTCTCAGAGAATAGTACTGTTATTACCTGACACTTTAGTTTATAATTGGCAACAAATGCTTGTGTATGATTGAATCCATTTTAACTGAAAAAGTTTATAACACTCCAGGTTACATGAGTACTCACTATAAGCCTTATTAGAATATAGTGCAATGTACTTTTTCTAAGATCAATATTATTTAATATTCAATTTAATACAAGTGATTAATTATTATGTGCAAAGTTAGTTGCTATCCTGATTCACATATTTAGTTATCAAAAGAATGATACACTGCAAAAATACAAAACAGAAATAGATGGCATTGAATGGACTTTAAGAAGTAACAGAGCACTTTGCATTCCAGTATATTACCCAAAGATTTGAACCTTGGGATCACCACATGGGCATAACCTGCATACACAGAGACATTAGAGAATACCCCACCGTGGTGCAAACTTTGTTGTACAGTGTAATTGTAGAAAGGGATTTGCTTAGTTAATATTTCCATAGACAGTCCTTCCCATTTTTGGTAGGGACAACCACCAACTATGATAACAATTTTATTTTATTGGGTTGGCAGGGAAGAGAAATTGTGCCTGACATACCATTGGCCAGATATAAGAGACCAATTTTTGAAAAAGTGGTCAACTGGGTACCCAAATAACCTGAAGATGAACATTTATTTCCTCATTTTGCAATAGAAAATGATATGTTATACAGAGCAGATAAGGTACAGGGAGAAAGTAACCCAACAGTTAGTGGTTCCCTAATTCCAAATGAGGATGGTGATAGACCTAGCTCACAAACATCCCATGGGGAACATCTAGGGTTTTAAAATCTAAAACAATGAATAATTTAAGACATAATCCTGGAGAATTTGCCCTTTTGTCAAGTCTAGCAGGCAATTATTAATAGAGTCTTGCAGTTCTGTAAGTCGATAGCATCAATAGTGCCAGGTGGATGCTGCACACAAGAGAGTTAATATAAAGTAGCAAAGTGATATTCTTGGAGATCTGTCCTGCTGGGATGGAGGGTAGTCAAAAAATGGCCTTATTTCCAACCACAATACAAAGACTTTCAGGAAACAGCATAGAGTAGTTGTATTCATACTGCAGTATTTGCTGTTTTGCCAATATAAAGCTTTTTCACTTTTGTATTTTGAAATAGTCTGGATAATAAAATAATTTGCTGTTTTGTTGTTTTCAAATTACAACTCCTATTGAGTCAAGCAGGCTGGAGGGTGATTTATCAGTCTTTAATGCTGAGAAACTTTACAGACTTAGAGAAAAGTATATTGCATGCCCTCTCATTATCAAGCCAATGAAAGAAAGATAGGTAGCCAGTCCTTCAGTAATTGTATCTAGTGTGTTGGAAAAGTGCTGTTGTTTTCTGAAGATAGCCAGATGAGCTTTTTAAATGGAAATAGCCTGAAGGGTGATTCCTCCATCTCTAAATCTGAGAAATGTAGGGTTCCTTGGTGGTACACTAGGTTCAGACTTATTGGACGGTATCCTGCATGCTCTCTCCATAAAAAAAACTGGAGAAAGAAAGCTTCTGGTGAAAGACAGATATGTTTTCGGCCCTAACAAATTGTATTCCATGTGTTGGAATGGTGCAGCTGATTTTTTGGTTCATCCAAGTGGGCTATGACAAGAAGCTGGGCCCTTTTAATTTTGACAACTATGTGCTGCAAGGGCCTAGTACAGTCTTCCTGTTTTTAAAATAATCCGGTGCATCAATAGCATAGTATTCTCCATATCCTGCCAATGCCATACCAGATTTATAAAGAGCTGCATGCACCTCTTCTATACTTGTGGTTAAGCCTGCAGTGTTATTTGCCAGAAAGGTAGTAAGAGCTGTTTTAGTATTGGCAATAGATTGCAGAATGGATTGAAAAGTAGAGTCTTGATCCAGTCATAAAGGATTGGAAGGTGTATGTTCTAGAGGGGTTAGGGATGCAACTTGGACACAACTGTAATTTTGATATGCAGGTTTGGCAGACTAACTGTTTCACAACTCTGTCCTGCATTGCTCATTGTTTAGTTTTGCCCATATCAGATGGCACAAGGTTCAGATTGAGTTAGTATATGTATAAGCACTTTCAGTACCAGGCAGATAAGTTCCTGAATAGAAATTAATGTGGCTACACTGATGACAGTACACATCCCCAATCTATAACCACATCAGAAGTATGCATCAGCCAAATTGGATAATGTAAAAATAAAACAACTGGTAGCGATAAAAGGAAGGTAAGTACAAAAAAAAAAAAAGTAATATAATACAGTTATATTATCTAAAAAAAAAACTCCAAAAAGTAAAATGAAAATCCAAATGATGAAAAAATAAAGTCCAAAAAGATTCTTATAGTGACTCAAGTGATTTGATTGCAGCTTTCCAACTTTGAATGCCTCAAACTTCAAATGCTAATTAACAGAACATTGCAGATAAATCTGAAAAGAAAGCGCAAAAGAAAAAACAGCACTAAGTGCCTTATCGTAACATAAATGAAATGGTGTGAAAAATCCCCCAATGTGAATGCCAAAGAATAAGTGAGGGAAGGGTTGTGAGGAAAATTGGTATAGTACAATTAGACACCTCTAGTGTTTTTGATAAATGAATCTGCTCACCCAAAAAATCAAAAGGATTAGGCTCATCAAACTGCACAAAGGTCAGCAATGGTGAACAGTTGATCCAATCACTTTAACACTTGAACCTCCATTGCATCATACTTATTGAGAAAAGCAGAAAACTTCCATAACGTGGTAAAAAGGCTTTATTCAAAACAAATTGATAAAAAGCTGTGTACTCACAAGCTGGTAGGTGTATGATCAGCTTAAAAGAAGATCAGTCCAATAGCAAGCACGCCATAACAAGCATAGATCCAATGAACTGCAGTCCTTGGTTAAAAAAGACAAAGGAGCTAAGCAAGCCAAAGTAGATTAAAGAAATCTTCCTAAGAAGGGTTTAGCAGGTCATCTCAACGCATTTCGCCATTCTAAGGCTTCATCAGGAGAAGAAATATTCGTGGCTATTCACTGAAGCGGTCGGCTATAAATGCAGAAAAATCCCGCTTCGAAAACTGGAAGTGACGTCACCGGGCGTCACTTCCGTGTTAGTGGAACGCAAATATGCGTTCCAAAGGGATTAATAAAGAGATGGCTTGTACTTGGAACGCAGATGGCGTTCCAACCCTCAGTATGGATCAGAAGGGGCATAACATTATCCAATAGGAAACACATAGACACAGAGACTGCTGCAGCAGGTTAGAAAAAACGCTGCATGTTACAAAATAAAATAGTAGTAAAAAAAAAAAGCATTGGAAACATAGATGAAACTACTTGGTAATAATATTATCTCTTAGGAATTGGACCTCTGCACTGGATGTTTGCTTTATATACGATAAGTAAATACAGAGAAAAAATGATAAAATGTTAAAATATAAAAAATATAAAAATAAAGGAAATTACAATTAAATGTGATATAAATAATACAACAAACAAACTGCACATGTGTGATGCACAAAACAGAGTGTGGGTACATGGCACTAAGTTTGCACGTCAAACACATAAGCAGCATTGAAAATACAATACATAAAATGCGTAAACATCAAAACACAAATGCAACATTAAAAAACATGCGTAAACAGAACATCATGTCTTTTATAGAAACATATCACCAAAAAAATGTCAAAAGGATATGATTTCACTGATTAGAATGGGAAAGCAGAAAAAGTGAATGAACAAACTTGATGTTCAGTAAAAGGTTAGAATGACAGAAACTCAGAAGGCTGCCAGATCGAGATTGATGTTAAGTCCCAATGGATTCAAAGTTTTAAAGTGATAGATCCAAAATGTCTCTCTCTGGCGCAGCCTGGTGAGTCTGTCTCCACCTTTAAAGTTGTAACCAATTTGCTCTAGGACAAAGAATTTTGTGCCAAAAGGGTTTTTTATCATGTATGGTTTTAAAGTGTGCAGCGACTGAGTGCGTTTGTAGGCCAATTCTGATATTACGGATGTGTTCGTACATCCTTCTACCTAAAGGGCGTTTTGTGCGCCCAATGTATCTCTGTCCACATGGTCAAATAAGCATATACACAACGTATATGCTTTTGCAGTTAAAATAACCACTGAATTTTTTCTTAAACACCTCGTTCTGCACTTGTCTAGGAGCGATGTATACACAACTAGAGCATCTCGGAACATTGCATTTAAAGGTGCCAACCACCCCACTGGTATTCACAGTGTTCTTACTGGATGAACTATTAGAGGGTGCAAGAATGTTCTTTAAAATTTTGACTTCTTGTATAGATAAAACCTGGCTTGTTTGGTAAAGATGGTCTTAGTATAGGATCAGATAAAACCACAGACCAATACTTATTTATAACTCCAGAGATCATACCAACGTTGCTGTTGAAACGAGTAATAAAGCACATATCATGATGCATTGCAGTAGTGCTATGGAAATATTTGTGTTTAAATCATTAACTACTGACTTGCTGGTTAATGATTTAAATAGCACTGTATGGGTGCTGCCTATCTGTCTTTCTGCCTATCTGCCTGGATATAACTGTTTTTAACACTATTCGTCACGAATAAATTCAGGACGAACTGAACTTTTGCTAAAAATTTGGCGAAGCTGCTGAATCTAGTTTTTGAGAAATTCACCCATCTCTAGTAGCAACTATTGTCAATCAGCATCTACAAAAGCAAATAGGATCATTGGGCGCATCAAAATGGAATAGATGCACATGACGAGAAGAACATAATTATACCACTTTACAAATCACTTGTTAGACCATACATGAAATATTGTATGCAATTTTGGGCATCAGTGCAAATGAAAGATGTAGTTGAGCTTGAGCGGATTCAAAGGTGGGCTACCAAACTAATAAAAGGAATGGGAAAACTAGAGTGCCAATAAATATTATCAAAATTGGGATTGTTTAGTCTAGAAAAAAGAATATTGAGAGGTGACCCTAATAACCATGTATAAATACATCAGGAGTCAGTACAGAGATCTTTCTTACAATATATTTATATCAAGAACTGTAAGTATAGCAAGGGGCGTCCTCTGCATATAAAAGAAAAAAAATTTCTGTAACAGCATATAAGAAGGTTCTTCACTGTAAGAGCAGTGTGGTTATGAAACATTGCCTAAAGTAGTTGTCATGGTTGATTCCATTAAAGAGTTCAAAAGGGTTTTGGATGCTTTCCTTCAGTGTAAGAACATTACGAGTACATGGGTACTAGATAACTGGAGCTTGATCCAGGGAATTATTCTGACTGCCATATTTGGAGCTGGGAAGGAATGTTTTCCCTAATATAAGGCTCTTTCTTTCTTTTTAGTTTTTTGCTTCCTATGGATCAACATTGCAGGAAAATAGGCTGAACTGGATGGACTTGTGTCTTTTTCCAGCTTTATAAACTATGTTACTATGTACTGTAGGCTACAATTTTATAGGGATGAGTTCTCATGTGTTCTCTAATAGGGCTACTACTGTATTAAAGATATATTTGGGCAAGTAAAATCCAACCTTTGCATCATATTGATCAGTTCTATGCAAGAATATTGTTAGGCTTTACTTCTTTAACCACCAATTGAGTATTTCTTGAACTAGCTGCCATGCACATTCCTAATTTTTCAACACTGTGAATCAATGTAGCTGTCCCAAGTGGCAAACGGGACCACTACACATATCTTATCAGTAATAAGAAGTAGGCTGTCATAGCATTAAACAAGTAGGCTTATTGTATTTTTCAAGTGCTAACTATTGCAATTTAAAATAAAATTAAATATTTTCCTGACTATAAGGCGCACCGGATTATAAGCCGCACTTTCTATCAGGGCCTTTTATGCAAGCTTCGTTCGTATACAAGGTGCACCGGATTATAAGGCGCAGCACATTACGTTTCATCCGGTTCATGAATATTCACTGCAC
>WMED01001518.1:0-27272 GCA_019650415.1 Pipa parva
TTCAGTTTTTATTCACAATTTGTTTAGTGTCCCAACTTTTTTGGAATCCGGTTTTTATATAAAGGAGTCTGTCAGTAGTACCGGCGCCCGAATATAGGACTTCTGTAGGTGCTCCTGGGTGTTATTATATTACTCTTTGATCCTGGGTTGACCTGTTCCTGCTCACTGACTATTCTTGTTTGCTGTCTGCCCTGACCCTTTGCCTGGATACTGACTATTCTAGCCTGCTGCCTGCCCTGACTTGCTGTTTAGCTGACCGTGCTCTTCCTGTTTACAGCCCTAGGGGCCGTGACCTAGGTTAACCTGCTGCTAAGCCCTAACCTTCTTGCGGGGGCTCTAGGTGAATACCAGGTTAGCCTTAGGGTCTGTACATCATTGCCAGCTTTCATCAATTGTGCTGCTACCTCCTTCTCCTTTTGATCAGTCCATACCAGCCCTGACAGGTGTATAGCATTAAGTGCTATGATACACCTTTAAGAAAGATAGAATGTTAAGGTTTATTTGGAGCAAACCAATCTTTTACAGAAATAAGGTTTGTATTTTTGCTATTAATAGAATGTGTGCAATTCTCTCTTTACAGTAGAAATCTGTCGTAACGCTTTTTAAAGTAAATAATACATGAGGCAGCAATATTACAATAAAATTAAATTTAAATTGTGTAAAAAGAGTAGTAAAAAAAAATCAAGATCAGGATCCAAAAATATGAGTACCATTAAAGGATCCATTTAAATACATCTCCTAAATGACCTGAGACCCAAAGATCCTGCAGTGGCATTGCACTTTCCTTGCACAGCCAAGTGCATGGATTAAGAGGCATGCTGCATTAACATGCACAGCTGTCAAACAGGGTGGTAGCAGCTAAAATGCTACTTTGTGGGTACTTTTTGATACAGTGGGGGATATTTAAAGGAATCGGTGAAGTTTTCTCCTGATGTATCAAAATCAATATACCATTAATTTGAAATATTGATATTTATTAAGCCCCTTCTAACCTTTTTTTTTTTATCGCTGAAAAGTGTTCGCCTGATTGAGGGTTGCGAAAACCAGTTATTCCCTATGGAGATAGTTTATAACATTTTTTTCTAAGTTCCAAACAAAGAGATTAGCGATATCCATATCCATGGAAAAGGAGCAGCACTGAAAGCAATGTAAAGTGTATTAGTATTAATGCATCAATATCAGTCAATTTTATTTGCCACTAACTAAATTGCGGGAAATTGAAAATGTGGCGACAAGGAAAGCCTGGCGAAAATCTGTGAAAATGGATTGAATTGCGGCAAATAAGTTGAGATGACCTTAATAAATTTCCCCCTATGTTTTGAAACCATAAAGATCTATTTTTTTCCTGTTTTAGATCTTTCTCATTTTTTACTTTATGTAGTGTGTATTTTTTTTTAATGTCATATTACTTTATGACCACTAGATGGTGCTTTTGTAATGGATACCAATGTTTCACTGCTTTTTACCTCTTGTATAAGTTTGCTGTATGGTTATATTGATTGTCCCTGATGAAGTCGCTATACTATGCCAAATATCATAAAATAACAGCTGATTCTTTAAGTCTCTTGTGTATCTACCCATTTCAACCCCCCCCCCCCTTATTTTTTACCCATTCAACTGGGAACTATTTGGGAGAAAATGTGAAGAATTTAACTGCTGAGAAAGTACAGGTATTTACAAGATGTAGATTACACATTTGTTTACTTGTGGGGAGGCAGGACCTTGCAGACATGTGTTACAGGATGTTGCTGGGTAGATTTCATAGGTTGTTATACTTTAGTGCTACACTGAAGCAGCTGCAAAAATATTTCTTTAATAAATTAGTGCAATTTACACATGCAGTTGTGACTGCAATGGTTATGACTTGCACTGTGATGTTTATCTTCAAACTTTATAGCACTGGCAATTTTGCGACAACTACAAAAACACTGTCATAAATTTGACTCAAATCTTAAGACTGGTCTACAATGTGCAACTAAGAAGCTGATTTGGAATGTCATTTTTTTTACAGGAGAACTACTGTATGTTGTTAAACCAAATGTACAGATTTCGGCACTATTCGCCATTTACTAATGTACCATACAGTTATATATTGTATGGGGGTAAAAGACCTCTTTTTCGTCATTCAAGCATACTGACGATTGTAACAGTTTGCATGCAATTTTGCTGTCAACAATACCAAATACACATTCAGTCAATAAAAAGCATCAGCAAATAATTTACTGTTGTTTTTTTTTTTTTTCATTGTCACTTTTTTTTCATTTGTCACATTGTTAACTTTACATTGAAATATGTTTTATATAGCGAGCGCATTAAAGGGATTCCAGTCTCGGCGAGGCAACTCTTTTGGTCTCGCCGAGACTGGAATCCCTTTAATGCGCTCGCTGATGTTCGCGTGCAGGACATCAGCGAGCGCATAACACCATTTGCGAAGTGAGCCGAAGGATTCGGAGCTCACTTCGCTGAATGGTGAATTCCCCTCTAATTATACTGCTGATCAATCAGCTTTCATCAGTACAGCTCAGGATCATCAGATGAAAACTGCCAGCTCCAGCTCTCTTCAACCCCTTGTATGTGATGTGTACTCACCCCCTGGCTCAGTTCTTCGAGCTGACCTTAAAGTGCATGCACAGATTGTTTCTTCTCTTTCTGCGCATGAGATTTATGGCCAGTTCTGTGAAATGAACCATCCATAAATGATCCTGGGCTGTGGATCTTAGATGAAAGACAATAGAGAAGCAATACACTTAGGGCCTCATTGTCAAAAGGGTGAATACACCTGTCTAATTCACGTCACCTTGCCAAAGTAGATGCAACTTTACTTCTCACTATTGACTAAGTGAAGAATACACTGGTCAAACAAGTGGTGACATCAGTCTCACCATATCCCACTAACTTTATTCTGTGAATATTCTATTTCGATGTCACCTTTTCCCTAGGTCATGTTGTCACTTAGTCAAAGTCACCATTGTCATTTTTGAATGAATAGTTGTCTTATGCAACACTGGAGCCCTGCCATCAACCCCCCAATTAGCCACTTTGGAATGGAAAAATCAAACAGGTGAATCTGGAGCAGTTCACCTAGTCGCATTCACATTTAAAATCTTTAATAAAGGAACAGTTTGAGCAAAAGAAAGAAAAACACCTTTATTTATGTTATATACTAACTTTTATTAAATACACTGTATTATCAATTTTGACAAAAATAAATACATTTTTTTAACCTGTAAAGAAGTTCTGTACAGCACTTCCGTGTTGCAGACTCCATCTTCAGTCTCTGCTGGCGACTCTACGGCGTCCCGATTCACCCAATCCCTCTAAGATGCGTAGTCCTCTCCAGCCACACTGATAATTAAGCCCTGCATCGGCATTTCCTATGTCACATGGGAGAGTGTGCACGTGATCAACGTATCCTCCCTGGATGACATGTACGTCATCTTAAATCTTAAACCTTAAGATTGATGCCATTGTACAAATCACGGTGCTCCAGTTATACATACTTATTAATAATTATATTTTAGAAATTAAAATGTTACAAAGATAAGATCTAAAGGAGCACTTTAGCTAAACATGGTTTGGGACTTGTGTTCCTTCATTTGGTGAATGCTGTGTTGATATGCCAATCAGCACAGTGCACTGGACTCCTTTCATACCTTATTTAATTATTCTTTTGTGTTGACATAGTTTGCACTTTTTTACATACATGAACCAGTGATCTACAGCCTTGCCTCTGTGGATTTTACAATTTAATTTACCCGCACATTTAGAAACAAACTTTAGCAAACTAGAGGGAGAACATTCAATGCAGTTGACATGGTGAGTAGATTTAAACTCAGGATTCCTGCACCACAAAGCAAACCTGATAGCCACCCTTCTAGTATTCAATTTTGACACAAGGGACTTGAACAATAATGAATTTACATCTAGAATAACGAGTAGTCTTAAGCTCACATACTGTATATATCCTGGTTAGGTAGAATCTCAACACTGAAGCTGATTTTTCTTTCAAAAATACTCTACCGTATGAGAACTATTCCCATTTGCTTATCTGGGCAGAATTTCAGAACTTTCTAACGTGCTCAATTTTAGCAAATAAAACAAAGAGTTTATGGGCCAAATTTAATAAAATTGAAAAATTTACAGATATCGCAATATCAAACTATTTTTGTTGATATCAGCAAACTTAATATCGTGATATCGGTAATATTGGAATCAGTTGTTGCATTTGATAACACCTTGTTTTTTTCCTTCCACTCAATCCTGGATACTGGACTTGCAAGATTTTATACCAAATGACAAAACAACTCCATTAGAGGGTGACTATTTGGTAAAAAAAAATTCCTCTTAGCTCTATGTAACAATACTACATAAGTCACACAGTAAAGTAGCTATGGGTGACTAAACATGAACTCACTCAAAGTAAAAAATCTTACAGAATAACAGGAAATTCAAGTTTTCAAAGTCATGATGTTGTAGATTCAGCTTTGAAGCTATTGTATTGAAGGCATTTAACCACATTGTAGTAAATAAATGCAAACTCAGCTTCTGCAATAGCCAGACAAATTTCTTACATGCCTCTCTCCCTGAGAGTATACACTGTCAAAAGAAGTGTTTCTGGTAACAGTAAGGGTTGTACTTTTGATGCAATTATGTTTTAAATAACTTTTTAAGGTAAATGGAATATTTGTATGTCCAATATTTATAGTATTTAAATATTCTAATACTGATCTAATTCTAATCAGATAAATGATCCTTCTGTAAAAGTTATTCTTCAGGATTTCTTTTAAAAACTTTTTTTTCAGTTAGCTCAATTAATTATTTGCAAGGCAAAATGTTTGCAAACCCCTTGGTAAACCTTCCTGAAAAAGAAAAGATTGCTGAATTTAAATATGAAGCCAAGACTGCAGCCAAAGTCATCTATTGATGGGAGTGAATGGGCATTGAATGGGAGGGCAGCAGATATCATGAGTAAACTATTGGCTCCAGACTAACTTTCTTAGTGACTCAGCAGACTGAATTTCCCCATTAAATCCACATATTCCTAAACCAGATTGTCACTAAGAATGAAACTGATGCCATTTAATTCTGAAATAAATTGTATTAAGATAAGATAAGCCTTTATTTGACCCACAAAGGGGAAATTTGGACATCTCAGCAGCAAAAGTGACAGCAGTTAGAAAGTTTTTTAGAAATAAAAAATAGCAAAAGTTACTTTAAATAATGTACATTAGACATAATATACAGCAGCAGCACAAAAATTATTGCACATATGATACATTAAGATCAATTAGTAATTGCACAGTTTTGTTAATACAAGGCGTGGTTACTGAGAGCAGTGCTGATTGTACAGTCTAATAGCAGCAGGAATAAAGGACCTACGGTAACGCTCCCTAGCACACCTCGGATGACGCAACCGATCACTGAAGGTGCTGCCCAGTGCCACTAGGGTCTCGTACATGGGGTGGGATTCATTGTCCATAAGAGATGCTAGCTTATTTAGCATCCTCCTACCCCCCACCACCTGCACCGGGTCAAGGGGCTAGCCCAGGACAGAGCTGGCCTTCCTAATTAGTTTTGTCCAGTTTATTCCTGTCTGCATTGGTGATGCCGCTGCCCCAGCGCACCACACCGTAAAATATGGCTGATGCCACCACAGAGTCAAAAAAGGTCAATTACATGGCACGCTTGGAAACCCTGCCTTATACAATAGCCCTTTGCAAACTGAACAGGCTCTCTCTTGCTCTGTAAGAATATAAATAGGGTGACAGAATGACCATCTCCACATTTTCTCTATTTTTAATATGTATTTCTTGTTACTATGACATCCATCTAAAGCACACACTCTCTTTCCGGCGAAGACTTGTTGCTTTACTGCAGGGCGGGAGTAACAGCCGCTCTCGGGAAAACGATTGGTTCCAGAGAGTCAGTAAGAGAATCAGAGTCTACACTTGAGCGACGGGCTTATCAGCCAATCAGGATGCGCGTCTTACCACCTACACACACAAGTTCCTCACAGAGGAGGGGCGGTACAGGAAACGCGATTTCATCCAATCAGAATCCACCACGAGCCGCTACCTTAGTGATAAAAAGCGCGTGCGCGGTTCGCGGCCCTCACAGCGCCACGTCCCGTACACCGGATTCATCATGCTGCGCACTGTGTTTCTTTTCGCCTGTTCTTTTCTGCTCGTCTCCCGTGCCGAGATCGCGGAGGAGCGAGATGTGCTGGTGCTAAAGAAAGACAACTTTGACGAGGCGGTGAAGAACAACCCGTATCTGCTGGTGGAGTTTTGTGAGTCGAAGAATAAAGAGAAATGGGGGGCGGGGGAGCTAAAGGCCTCAGAACCTCTTGGTTTAGACCAGAGTGGAAGAGGGGGCACTTTGGTTTGTCCGCGCTGTACCCTGGGGCAAGGTTGTGTGGGTGACATGTAAAGCTTCTGACAGACCGCTCGGCTTAGCCTCGGGCGTGACACGGCAGCCTTAAGAATTCTGGGCTTAATTGGCAGCTTCGCTGTCCAATCAAGGCAGGCGACTTGTGTACGAATCAGGGTTTCCGGGGCGGAGCTAAGTTAAAGCAGGCGGTGTCTTTAGGGTAGGTTGACGTGTACTTCAGCATGTAGGCTTGAGCCTGAGCCACCAAGCGGGGAGGAGAGGGTAGAGGGGTGGGGAGAGGAGAGAGGAGGGGGCACATTCCTTTACTAGTTCATGTGTCTGCTGCAGTGGTTTGCAAGAGCTTTTGGCTGTGCTGAAGTCCCATCCAGTGTATGTTCAGTGACTTTGTGGGTACTTTATTGTACTCTGCTGTATCTGTGTGATGATTAGGCAGCCTTTCTTCAGCCTGTGCGTTACATTTCACTGATATATACTATAGTGTTTTCCATAGGTCTCCCTTTGTTGATGGAAGCTGTTGGACATCAGAAATTGGAACACTATATAAAATCTTATGTCAGTCATGCGTGGACCATGTCTGTAATACGGTAGCTTGCTATCTAATAACAAATTGCCAATCTAATTGTGGGTAGTGCGGCGGCTCTGTATTTATCACTGCTGCCTTGCAGTGCTGAAGTCCTAGGTTCATTTCCACCCTGGACTTCATCTGCATGGAGTTTGTATGTTCTCCCCGCACTTGCGTGGGTTTCCTCCCACAGTCATAATCATATATCAGTGTATGTGTGACAAAATATGGAAAAACTAGATTGTAAGCTCCATGAGGCAGGGACTGGAATGAATGATGAATCTCTGTAAAGCGCTGTGTAAAATAGTAGCGCTATATAATAATAAATGTCAGGGATTTACAGGACCCCAGGTGTTCTTTATTCTCCTTAACTAAGGGGCAACTTTTACTGTGTAGTTGGGGGAGTTATGTTGAACTTTATATATCCAAGTTGTGTAGTTCTGCTGAGTGTTGCCCCAGTAAAATTTTAACATCCTATTTTGACTTATTTGAAAATGCTGTCGTATCCAAGCTGTAGTTCTTAATATTGTGTGCTATGTATCTTCCAGTTCTCTACAGCTAAAAAATATGGAGATTGGCACCAATGCACAGGAAGCCTGGAGGTTAAATATACCTTATTTAGGAGAGAGGCTTCATAGTTGAGCAGCCCATACAAATTCAGTGACCTTACTTTGATTGCACTAACTAATGCATGTAGTAGGCTGTATTGGGCAGAGTTGCTTGCTTGCTCTTTGGGTAAAGTTATGCATAGAGAAAAGAGGGCAGTAGGGTTGATCAGTAACTCCTTACTAGATGACACAATAATTGATATGATTGTCTACATAGCCTAGCAATCACTCAGTGTCAGTTCAGTGGTTTGCCAGTTGTACTGACAACATTACTTCAAAGTGCAGAGGTCTTGCTACTACCCAGGTTTCACAGTCAAATACTTTTATTTATTTTTTAGGTAGTTTATGCATGACTATCCTCCTTTGTTACCCACTCCCATAACTGCTGCCAAACATAAAAGCAGTGTTGTAATAATGCCAGCAGGAAAACATAGCTATTCAGAAAGCTAGTGCGGCCCCAGCCTTACAGCAGTGGCAAACTAGGCTTTCTACTGCTTGAGAGAAAATGCCTGACTTTTGGCTTTTTTTTTTTTTTTTTTTTTTTAAATATATTTGTGTGTCATTTACATTGATTCTTTCCAGTTATTTTAATACCTGCATGCTTGCCTCAATCAAAATAGAAACAGGACACTTTTATATTGCATATGCCAATAGTACTTATTGATGGCCAGCAGACAACACAAAATGTGCTCACTGGCAAAGGCTTATAGTTCTGACTCTTTCAAAATAGTTTTAAGTAAAATGGAACTATAGCCTGTAAGCTATTTTTGATAATTTGAAGGGGAGACCAGACGGAAGCCTCTCTTTAAGCCTATTTAGTAAGCAAAGGGGCTTATTCCGAAGCCAATCCTGCTTTTAATTTCACAATGGATTGAATTGCATAGCTTCAGCAGCTTTGGGAACCCATGACTGTGCCCAGAATGACTGCACAAATATGCCACACCTGACCCGGTCAGCAAGGATTTGTAGTATGGTGGTTTGTTTATTTAAATGCAGGCATATATCATGGCCTAGCCTTTCTTTATTTAGCTAATTGCAACATCCATATCTGATATTGCTAAACTGCATTACTGCTTGATATAAACATGCTATATTGCAATTAAGGTGTCTGTTAAATGAATAATGTGCAACTTGGCCACATAATGAGGTTCTAAATGTATATGCTGTGGTTGTTTTCGCCTTTAGACCAAAAGGTCCTGTTTTTTATAGAACAGAGAATGCTTAATCCTTTTAGATTCAAAGGAAAAAAAACTTATTTATGAGCCTCATGAAGCCAATTAGGGTGTGTGGCCATATGAATCTGAAGGATAACCTATAAAATGATTGTCTGTTTGATTTATCTCAATGAGTGTCTGGGACTGTCATGACTGAAAAGTTTTTTGTTTTGTTTTTTTTTCTTTTGACCTTTAAAAAATACTATGGTGTGTTTGATTTGCTCTTGTTAACATTGTGTATAGATGCTCCTTGGTGTGGCCACTGTAAAGCCCTTGCTCCAGAATATGAAAAGGCTGCTGGAATCTTGAAAGCAGAGGGTTCAGAGATACGTCTGGGTAAGGTGGATGCTACTGAGGAATCTGATCTGGCACAAGAGTTTGGTGTAAGAGGATACCCTACTATCAAATTCATAAAAAATGGAGACAAGTCCTCTCCTAAAGAATATACAGGTAACTACTCCTGAAACTATTTTTGCATCCATGGTATATCATATCTTTCAACCAGCTAAGGACCTTAAAGGGTCTGATGGTGATGCCCTGCATTGCAAATAGTGCTTCTGGGTCATCATAAGTACTGTAATGCAGTGTAGAAGTCATTCCGCGTACCTGGAAGTGCCATAGAGTATAAAATTGGTTTATGTGCTTGTAATTTGTTTTCTTTTATTGCCTGCATGTCAAAGTATATACAATGTGCTCTACTCTCAGATGTCTGTCTTTAGGGATAATATCAAATGTATAAGGTGCCATTTCTTTGAAGCTGTTCTATATCCGAGTGAGTCTAATATAGTGTGTTTTGGTTCATTTGTCAAATGTGCCATTCTGGTTTTATGCAGCTGGAAGGGAGGCAACAGATATTGTCACCTGGCTAAAGAAGCGCACTGGTCCAGCTGCAAGTACATTGCCTGATGAGGCAGCCGTGGCAACTTTGGTGGACTCCAGCGAAGTAGCAGTCATTGGTTTCTTTAAGGTGCGGCCCAAGTGTGTGTGTGTGTGTGTGTGTGTGTGTGTATGTGTGTGTTTTTTTTTTTTTGTTTGTTTGTTTATGGGAAAAAAAAACAAAGTCCTTTTAATATGGTGAACATATAAACATGATAAAAGTAAAAGCCAACACATATTTACACAAACGTGATACTTTCCAAAGCCAGAAAGTGGAGGGAGTACCATTTACTGCTCTAGAAGCAGACCCACAAGTAGTGCAGACAGGATAGGCGGTGAAACTTCTTTTGTGACTTCAGTTCTCTAATGAGCATGTGCAAAGTGCCTTTCAAGGTAGTGTAAGTAAACAATAAAAGCAAGCATGAACTAAAGTTTGGGGAACTAAATCAAATTATTCCACTATAATATACTAAAGAATCAGTGTATGTGGTGAAGAGTTAACCCCGCACCAAACCTTATTCCTTGGCACATTTCTA
Organism: Pipa parva; assembly: GCA_019650415.1. Classification (NCBI taxonomy): domain Eukaryota; kingdom Metazoa; phylum Chordata; class Amphibia; order Anura; family Pipidae; genus Pipa; species Pipa parva. The sequence continues at coordinate 10,187 of WMED01001518.1, forward strand.
TTGGTTGTGATTGCTTTATTCCACCATAAAGTACTGTTGTACATTCAGATGGCTGAAAAAGAGGATTGCCCCATCCTGGTACTAATCTAAATCTCATTGTGCTTGGTCCACTTAAAATAATTTTAAGGGAAAATAGGGGATCCCTCTGGTTCATAATGTACCTGAGTTGAGAAGTTTTGGATTGAAACATTTTTAGGCCTCATTCTCTCCATCATACTTGTCAGTTTAGATTCTTCCTCCATTCAGACAAACAACATTTTTTCTGGAAGAAATCTTCTTACAGTCTAGGATATTTGACATGCTGCAGATTGAGCCAACTTAAATTGTTAGTTGTGTGTCCAGCTGCCTTATGTAGATAAACCACATGCAGGGGCTGATTGACTAAAGGATCAATTCGCCTATCAAATTCACCATACTGCAATTCAAGTCAATCTCCAAAATAGTCACAAATTCACTTCTCATTATTGACTAAGTGGGGACTATTCTTGAATAAGCAGACGGCAGCAACCACTGTTGGCAGGGCTACACATTCTACTTTTATCCTTCACATCAGCCAGCCTCCTGTTTGCCACTTTGAAATGGTGAAGTCAAATGAGTGAATTCAGAGCAATACACCTAATTTCATTCACTCCTTCAGGACACTCTGCCACTTAGCTGATAGTAGAAGTACCTGTGCACATGCTATCGGTCTCCAGAACTGGTTGCGTATTCTCCACAGTGCAGAGTTTGCTCAATAAGTGAACATGGGTAAGTGGTGAATAGATGCAAATTCAGAGCTTTACACGACTATTCTGCTTTTAGTCTTTGGTCTACAGTCTTGTGGGCTTTATTGACTAAGAGGTCTATTTCATTTCGTTAAAACAGTAATGCCCAAAACTGAATGCATTTATAGTTGCTATTTTTTCAGTAAAAGACACAAGCTGGAAATTATGTAAGGTTTTGTGTATTATTGACAAAGTATTTCCTTTTGCTACAGGATTTAGATTCTGATCTTGCAAAGGTGTTTATGCAAGCAGCAGAGGCAGTGGATGATGTTCCATTTGGAGTCACTTCCAACGAGGCAGCTTTCTCTAAATATGAACTTAAGAAAGATGGAATTGTTCTATTTAAAAAGGTTTGTTATGTGCTGCATTTGATAGCTTTGTTTTTTTGTTTTTTAGCTACAGGTTAAAGTGCAAGTCACCTCAAAACTAATACTAAATTAGATTTTACTATGATGAGTTTTTAAAATATACATGTATTTAAAAAAAAAGTACCTTTTTTATACAGCGTTTCTGTCATCTTCCCTGTCAGCCCAGGTTTTCTTTCTTGGGTTGGGCGGGACTAAAAGGATGACTGACATTAAAGTTCCTCTATTCAGATCCCTTTAAATCACAATCTTGCAGGGATCCGATTGGAGGAGCTATAATGTCAATCATCATTTAGCCTTGCCCAACTGGACTCAGAATCTGTTAGGCTAGGTTCACACTAACGTATTGTGCACAGCATATTTAAAAAAAAAAAAAAAAATCTATAGAGAACGATGGTAATGGGAGAAAAGTGTTCACACTAGCGTATTATGCTAGAACGCTACCTGATCAAATGAAACGCAGCTTATTTTATGTGACTACAATAGTTGCAATAGGAATTTAACAATTGCGATCACACAGTGTAAAAATGCACTGCGTTTTCAAACGTGACATTTTGCAATGGCACAAAAGCCTATGAAAATTCACCCATAAAGAAAATGCTTTTCAAATCAGGAATGTATTCTACTAAATCAAAGTGAAAGTAGAATGAGTTAGGGCATTTTTTTTTTGTATTGTCAATATTTGATTACCAGCTACTGAAAGGACGAGACAGAAAAATATACAGAGGGTTTTGTGTACATTTTTGTAGGACTTTTTAATTATTCTTGTATGGGCTTCTAAATCTTTCTATTTGACCTCAAGGGTAGTAACATTGACAATTGTTTATGGTATTGTATAGCTTAGTTCTCCAGAGTGGTTCTCCCCATTGCATTTTAACTTGTCTTGTATGTTATAGTTTGATGAAGGCCGGAACACATTTGAGGGAGAGGTCACAAAGGAAGAAGTTCTGAACTTCATAAAATCCAATCAGTTGCCTCTGGTTATAGAATTCACTGAGCAGGTGCAGTATCCTGTAACTTGTCACTTTTTATTTTATTTTATACGGTCTAGTGCTTTTTCTTATATAACACTTTATTTTACAGACTGCTCCAAAGATCTTCGGAGGGGAGATTAAGACTCATATTCTCTTCTTTTTACCAAAAAGTGCATCTGATTATCAGGACAAATTAGACAACTTTAAGAAAGCAGCCACAAGCTTCAAAGGGAAGGTGTGTTACCTTTTGCTTTTTGTTCAGTATTAAAAACTACTGCCCGGGTTGGGGCAGGTTTGTGTATTCTGTTTTATACTTATCTTTTTGCCCAAAGATAGTATGTTTAATGAATTTTTCAAATCTAATGATTTGCAAAGACACTATTGTCTATTCTTGTACAGATGTTTTGTATAAACACTTTTCTTGGTATGAATTTTATTTTCTCCAGATCCTCTTCATCTTTATTGATAGTGATCACACAGACAACCAGCGTATACTGGAGTTCTTTGGATTAAAGAAGGAAGAATGCCCTGCTGTCCGACTAATCACTTTGGAGGAGGAAATGACCAAATACAAGCCCGAGTCTGATGATCTCTCAGCTGAAAAGATCAAAGAGTTTTGTGATAGATTCCTTGAAGGAAAGGTTAAGGTAAATTGACTTGTGCTGGTGGCAAAAGGACCAGTAACACCAACAAATTCAAATTTTGGTTTGGCATGGCAGTTGGTAAAAGTACCTGTAAGTTAAAAAAAAAAAAAATCTTTGAAGTTGAAATTCATTAATTTTTATTTTGTTTTTTATTGGTTCTTATTGTTAATGATGGCAGACATGTTGTTAAACAGATCTTAGAGTTCCATTGTTTTTCATGGTGCTTTACATAAAATATTCAGAAAGTGTTGCCCCAGTTTTTTCTTTCTTTCTACACACAACTTAGAATTTTTACAAGAACAGATTAAGGGGGTTATTCATTAAGGTGCAAATTCGACTGTCGAATTCTCAAACAGCGGATTCCCATAGTAAATCTGCTACAATATCCCTATTGTAAAGTTGCAACAATTTTCCCATAATAAAGTAGCGACTGCAACAAAATTCTCCTTATAACACGACTGCCTTTATCTGACGAATTTGCAACAATTCGGACTTTAGTGAATAACCCCCTAAATGTATAGGGACCAGCGATGGCAAACCTATGGCACACAGAGCCCTCTGTGGGCACATGCGTCGTCACCACCACTGCCTGCAGAGCTGACCAGGAACCTGACAGTTCCCACCCCGATGCAGGCTCAATGATATCAGTAATCAGTGCTGGCACTTTGGGGGTTGGTGCTGGTGAGTGAAGTCATCTTTTTGGCACTCTATGCAGAAAAGGTTTGGAGCCATTGGTATAGATTATAAATTCACTTAAGACCTTTTCAAATTTTGGTGTTACTGTTGTCTTAACCTGCATGAATGGCAACTATAATTGCTCTACCATACATACCATGCAGTGTCGGCATAATCCTGTTAACTTTTTATAATTTTGTATTGCAAACTGGAGCATCATAGTTCTTGGACACTTATCAGTCAGACAAAGCAAGAATTGGGCTATATAAAAACAAGTTCTGTTTGTTTAGGAAATGTTGTATAATGGTGGTTTTGTTCTGCAGCCTCATTTAATGAGCCAGGATATTCCAGATGACTGGGACAAGAGCCCTGTGAAGATTTTGGTGGGAAAAAACTTTGAAGAAGTGGCCTTTAACGAGAACAAGAATGTATTCGTAGAGTTCTGTGAGTCCTGCACTTATTTGTGAATTGCTATACTCTGTTAAACTGCAATGCATTGACAACTCTTATCTTTCTCAGATGCTCCATGGTGTGGTCACTGCAAACAGCTGGCACCAATCTGGGACCAACTGGGAGAGAAGTATAAGGACCATGACAACATTGTTATTGCCAAGATGGATTCCACCGCCAATGAGATAGATGCTGTTAAGATCCACAGCTTTCCAACTCTGAAATTTTTCCCAGCTGGAGCAGGAAAAAATGTATGAAAAAAAAGTTCAATCTTCCTTCAGTATACTATTTTTATTAGACCACCACTCTAACTCCACATTTCACTCTTTACACCTTCTCCCTGCTATTTTGCTATCCTAATCTCCTTACTAGCTGGTCTTTATTTATTTTTGTTCAAACTCCAACTGCATGTTCTGTAAGCATATCTGCCCTGAGTGCAGCTTTTAGTGGTTCTATTTGAACTATCCCGGAAATACTGTTTAGCATTGGATAAGGCTACTACTCTGTCCAGTTTAGAGCAAGCATTTCTCAGACAATTGTAAAATTGGAATATTTTACCTGTGATGGCTAAATGAAGGCAATGATTGTTATTAATTTCAAATGTTTTCAGGTGGTTGATTATAATGGTGAAAGAACATTAGAAGGCTTTACAAGGTTTTTGGAAAGTGGGGGACAGGATGGAGCTGCTGATGAGGTGAGCTAGTGTGTTTATAGCTTGATGTTAATTTGTACCGTTGGTCTCCTGAATACATCTTGTTAACTTCTAGATTTGTGCAGCAGTACCTGCTCCAGCTAGAATCTGCAAGTGAATGTTTTCTAGGGCTGATGTCTTTGGCATTAAACTAATAGTACATCTCTGCTTCTGCTTCTAGGATCTTGAAGACTTGGAAGATGCTGAAGAACCAGAGTTGATGGATGAGGATGATGCACATAAAAAAGATGAATTATAATCATAAGACTTGATGTGTGTTGCAGAAGACACTAAGAGGGTGGAAGTCAAGGAACATTTTTACAGTGTCAGAGCTCTGAAACAGCCAGGGAAAACTGACTTCATCCATATCTGTATATCTTAGGATTATTTTTTTGTTTTTTTTTCTTTATGGTAAAGGGAGCTTTGACCTTCTGTAAATGGTCAAAATCTATTTTCACTGTGATACAATAATTTTTTAATTTTTTTTTTTACCCCCTCCCCCTCTGGGTTTTTTTTGTTTTGTTTTTTCAGTTGTGTGTTTTGTTTAACTGTGGGCTTTATGTTGTTGATGGAACAGCATTTCCTGCATGGCTAGTGGCCTAGTCCAAGAAAGAGATTTACCCTCATACAGCTGCTCTGACTTGTTCTTCCCTATATTAAAAATGGGGGGAGCAAATGTTCTTACACTTATTTCCACTGTTTTCCCTGCAGGACAATGCTGGGTTTCCCCAGGTGTAGTGGTTCAGTATTTATTGCAATGGAGGATTATAGACTCTATTGGTTATCACTACCAACATCATAAATGTCAGTGTTCAAGCTCCTAACTAAAATCCCCTCTGCGGTACTGATCTCTAACTTCTGTCCTGTCTGGCATATGCCATCCTCAAAGCAACCAATGACACATTAAAGCTATGGACAGGAAGTGGTTTAAGTAGAATCGTTTTGATTCTAGAAGCATTCCATCATATTTAAGTTGAAACAAAGTGTTGGCCAAATAAACCTAATTTTATTACGTGTCTGTGTATTCTTAAAACATCTAAGAGTTTGTGACAGCTCTCATTTGAATATATGAAGGGAGTCAACTTCAGAATGAAGCTGCTTCTGCTGATTAGGCTTGGTTGTATGAGTTCCCTTGTTTTGTGAATGATAGGCATTACTTTTAAGAAGTGTGAGTACCATTAGCTACTGCTGTCAGAAAATTATTTATCACTCCCTCAAGGCAGGGTGCCTCATTCCTTAACAAAACAAGTGGTATTCTGCTACCTGAATGTAGAAAAGCAGAACTGCATGATATATTAAGGTGATACCACTGGACAATTTATATTGCTGATTTGCACTAGAATGGGGGAATGTGTTACATTATTTGTGTATTTTAGAAATGGATAATGTTCTTCTGCATCCTGGTTATGTTATACAAAAATATATATAACCTTTAAGGTGGTTGTAACTGTTGACTGAGGTGGTGTGTGAGATGGTTTACTACTGCTTTAACAACACATTCACCATGGTATTTGCTTTCATTGAGAAAGTGGCTCGACTAGATTTTTTTAAACAGAGGCAAAACCCTTTCACTAAGCAAATAACTGGGAATGAGAGCAGGCTTTTTAAACACCTGCTTTAAAGCAGACCTCTGTGCAAGCCAGAAAAATAAAATGTCATTTGCTATATACACAATACTTAAAACAAACTGGATACAGCAATAGAATGTTTAACTGTAGCACATATTGATATTGTTTCCCTTTATCAAACAAAAGTAAACTTGTTGCTGGGAGACTGGTTGTTGCAAAGCTCTGATTACAGACAGTTCCTTGGTATTCATCTGGCTCCTATTTAGAGCATCTTCAGTTTATGCTGTCACATGAACAAAACTGTTCTGATACTGTTTACAAGGCTGCCAGTTTAGCATGTGCCTGGTTGTGTATCCATTCCCTCTCTCCCCCCTAAACTGAAGTGAGTATTTGGTTCATAGTGCGGTGACCCTGAGAAGCTTTTGAGTAGCAGCTGCTTTCCTAATCAGTTGACCTGGTAAGATGAGCCTCCCTTGAACTGCAGTGGGCGTATGCAATGGTTAGTTGCCTTACAGTGGGATGAGATGAGAAACCCTTAAATAGATGAGAAGGCAGAGCTATAAAAGGTTTTGAGTGCTGCTGGTCATGTTGTGAACTCTGTTTTTGGTGCTTCAGACGGACAGATTAGGGATTTTTAACACTAAACTAGCTGGAGCTATTGCCACATCCTGTGGAGAGTAAAGTCTTTACAATTCGTTATATCTGAATACAACTACTTACAGCACTGGCGCTAAGTCCTTTTCCTCCAGCCCCTGATCACGGTATCCTCAGAATGAGGTATATCCCTGCTCACCGCACTGCACGCAGCTTGAAGAGTGCACGCACTGTGCGGTTTCCAAATGATGTACTTTTTCTGGACCATATCCGGCAGGGTGATCTAGAGCAGGTTGGAAGGTTCATACGAGCCAGGAAAGTGACAATGGACACCATTTATTTATCAGGTGAGTGTATGTAACTGCTGCAGGATTTGGCACCATTACATTTTACTGAATATAGACAAATTGGAAACTGCCAAATAAAGTTATTAGTAATATGATCACAACCCAACAGAATCGTTGAAGGCTTTTATACAGGAGGATTTGATGTCCTAAACTGGTAGCTAAAGCTGCCATCCTCCTGCTTCAGCCCATCAAACAGTGATTACATGGTCTGGAGCTGCTGCAGGGAATCTTGTAACTCTTCCAGAATAGAGACCAGGATGATTAATATAGAGTAGTTATGGGGAAAACCCATAAGCCTGACCTTAGTAGTCAGCTGTACTTGGACCAAATGGTTGAATCATATTTAGGACTGTTTCACAGCAGAAAATAGTTATCTAGCTCCCTAATATATATATTAAGTGCTTACACTGTTTCTAAAAGGAACATGCGTTCAAAAATCACCCTTTTTTTATGCAGTCACCTCTAGAAATACATGTTGATTTCCAACTTTTACATGTTTTTAAAAGTAGAATTACCTAATGCTGGGAACTGAGGGGCAAACATTTGCACATCCCTGTTATGGACCAAAGTTGTTTGTTATTTGTAAAGGTCCCAAATGCTCACTCCATTTTCAACTTGTGTAGGAATGGCTGCTTTGCATGAAGCGGTTCTCTCTGGTAACCTGGAGTGTGTGAAGCTGCTGGTGAAATATGGAGCAGACATTAACCAGAGGGATGAGAATGGTTGGACCCCTCTCCACATGGCATGCAGTGATGGGTATCCTCACATTGCCAGGTGAGGACCATGCTGTAAGACATACAATATGTCAGTTATACACTAGTGACCTTCTGCATATGTTTTATTTAGTTTTGGGAGTAAGAGCTCATTTAAACTTGCAGTTAATCTTGTATCAGTTACAGTGTATTGCCTATTGGTCCAATATATTTTTGGATACAGAACCATATCAGTGGAGTTTATAGCAGGACAAGATCTGTTGATACCAAAGCAATCTTTATTCCACAGTTTGTATATTGAACTAGAGGTGGCAATGAACATTGTATTAGATTTCTAAACTATGCTGTATTTGGTTAGAAAGCCAGGTGATGTGCACCTTTACACTTTATAATTAACTGCTGGTTGATTTAGGGGACTCCCAGAATTTGCCACTACTTCTGAGGTACATGGTGCAATGAGAGAATCAATTAGTAATCAATGGCTGCTGACACAGCTCTGCAGTACTAGGTTCAGCAGAGCTCTAGAACACCCAACTACACTTTATAATCCTAAAATTGGCTCATGCCATTTCAATTTGCAGATGCTTTTCATGTCTTTGTTTGTGACATATCCTGTCTGTCCAACTGCATGTAGACCCTTGGTGAATGGGGGCTTATCCAGGTTGTATATGTTGGGTGTCTTAACCTGATCTGCATCTACAATTTTATAACACTTGCTTCAAACCTAGTTTAGATTTGAAAACAAAAGAAACTCTTTCCTGGATTCCTGTTACACTTCACTGGTGAAAAAAAAAAAAGGAATTTTTTTAAGTTGATTCGCTTTAGAAGGATATTAGCATTAAGAAATGCACTTAAAAAAAAAAGACACTTTTTGGGCTTTCATTGCTGTTTTACTTTCTTTATGGTGTACATTTTACAACTGTCTTGCACTCCCATTCCAAGCACAATTAGTAGTTGTTTGTCCTCTGGCATCATTTCCTATTGACTAGGTCAACAGACAATATTCATATGACCTTACATTTATTTAAATAAAGTGATGGTCATCTTCCACTCTATTTTCTCTTTTCTGATGTGAACATATATAGGGGGTAATTCAGCAAAGTGCAAACTTACCTGGTGATCCTTTGATCACCTCGCCGAGACTGGTACGCGCTCCCTTCTCTCCTGCACGTGGAGGTAATCGAACGCATTAAAGGTACTTCGCCTCACCTGGTGACCACTTGAGTTGCCTCGCGAGACTGGAATACCTTTAATGCGTTCGCTGATCTCTTTGTACCAGTCTTGGCGAGGTGAATTGAAGGATCGCCAGGTAAGTTCGCACTTTGCTGAATTACCCTCTGAACAGCCTTTTGTTATAACTAATACATTCCATTACTTTTATTTATTTAGTGCTTTTAATTAACTGGAGCCCAAACTCTACTGCATAGTTTGCATGTCCCTCTTTTGATTCTTGTGTGATATATTTTTTAGTTATTTTTGAATTATTTTGCTTAATCTTTTTGTATTGTTGATTAATAAACTTTTTGGTTGCTGAAGAAATTTGCTTCAATACATCACCAGTAATTTGCATCTGACAATGCTCAGAAATCATTACATGTCAATTCCATGATAGGTTGAATTGATGCATAGTTATTTCCAAGTGTTTTCAGGGCTATAGTAGTATGTTGTGGCAAATGTTTCAAAAATAGGTGTATTGAAGCTGATGTCATCTTCACATGGATCTGCTTTAAAAGAGACAATACCACCATAATTATCTTTCAAGATTAACAACTACAGAACTTTATTTGGCAATGTGACATCCAAATATTAACCATGATTCACCTTGGTGAATTGTCATTTGGACAAATAACCATATTTGACTTTGTGGCAAATGGATGCAAAATGGTTGGTCAATACACAGCTAGTGTTATTTTGCAAATGACGCAAGACATTGCAGGAAAAATTATCTTTACCGAAAAGGTAAAGCTGCCCAAGCGTCTGATTTATCACAAAATCACACTTCTGTAGGATATTTTGCAGTTTAATAAATTTGCCTTTTAATCTGAGACTTGATTTATTTTAGAATTTAGATTTATTTTTTATCATTTTAGTCATACAAAAGGCTGTAAACCCAAGCTGCCCAACTGCAGATTCTGATGAAAAAAATGTCCTCTACAAAGACTTTCTTTATGGCTTTTCTCTTGTGTTGCAGGGTCCTTTAAATTAAAAAAATGAAACTAGAATTGTAAAATATTTTTAGAGAAAAATTTCACATGTACATTTACTGTACAGTTATTCAATTAAATAATTATTCATTAAAGGACCCCATCTCCAAAAGTTTTACTAAGTATTGCCGCATTAAAGGGATTGATTTGTCACAAATACATAAAAATGTGTGATAAAGAAAATGACTTTACCCAAATGGTCCTCTGGTTACTTGAATGTTCTCACCTAGTGTGGGAATATTCAAGTAACAATAGGTACAGTAGGTAACATTTATTACAGAGAATATTTATACAAAATTGCTCTTACCTAAAATAAAACCTTCTCTCTCTCATCACATTACCAAGACAGAATAAAGAGCAGGTTTTCACCATAGTTCTTTCTTGGTCTCAGCAGCAATATAAGCAACAGTCTCTTGATAAATGAAACCTTAACTCTGACACTCACAGTACTCTACCTGAGGGCAGAATGTCCACCTCACTTCTCTGGAAGCTACCCCTTCACTCACTCCTGTTGTGACTAGGTTAGCCACTGTCCCACTAAACTGGCACACACTACTACGCACTTTGACACAAACTACCTCTACAGTTACTTCTGAGCTAGGGCCATGATACTTCACCAGGAACTCAGTCCTGAGACACTCTTGAAGAGCCATCACTTCAGGAGTATCTACCTCTCTTGAAACAGCCATAAAGATAGATAAGCAGGATGACTGGTCCTAAGGTTTCCTACCACCCCTTTAGGTTCTCCCACCTGGAAAAATCCCCTTTCAGGATGTATCCTCCAATTCAGCTGGCTGGGAGACAATGAATATTTTTACTAAGGGAGACAACCTCTATATAGCCCAGGTCACATGACCTCTACCTCTGATATACCTCATGGGAAATTCTAAACTCTCAAGCAAGGCTCTGTATACAACATGACCTTTTGTCTGCTGTTTTAACAACTACACCAGCATACTATTATTAATCCTTTTAATGCATTACAAAAACAACATATTATTGTAATATTTTTACACAAAGTTAATCATTTTGACCTCAGATGCAGGAAAACAACTATTTTATATCAGGCGATTTCACCTCTAAGGGAAGTCATATGGTGACAAAACATACAGACAGATCTTTAGAATAATATTTGGTAAAGTTGGTTCACGCATTTGTTGAAAGATTCCCCTGTCCTTAAAATATGAAGTGATGTTAAACAGTAGCTCACAGGAAATGCAACAGAGCATGATGCAACAACAAATAGTGGGAAAGATCTGACAAAGCAACAAACGTAAATATCATACCTCCCAAGTGTTCCAGGTTCCCCTGGACAGTCCCAATGTTTGGATCCTGTACTATGGTCCTGTCCCGAATACCTGTTCACTCTCTAGCTTAGTATGTAATCCAAAGCTTCTTACCAGATCCCAGCCCATCAGAATAAAATAAGCAGGGCATCAGCAACATCTGGCCAATCAAAAATTAGTGGGTGGACAACTGTGATGCCATTGTTGGGGGGTGTGAATAATGTTCCCTCAGGCATGTCGGGAAATATGCAAATAGGGCAAAAATTGGAATAACAAAGCAACATATCGCTAAGTAAAAGCAACAAAGAAAAAGCCAGTATTGGGGTACAAGTATCAAGGGTGCATATTTAGTGAATTTAGTGCTGCATCCCAGTGTGAAATAAGCAGCAACGACACAAACTTGTCTGGTATTGGATATTTGGCAAACTTTGTTCTATGCTGCAAAATTGTACTGACATGGCAACAATTTGGCAGGGCTGTCTTTACTAACAATATCAGGGAAACAGCAGCCAACGTAAGATGTACTTAAAGGATATTTCAAGCAAATTCTCTAAATGTATTTCATCCCTCCCAGGGGTAGTAAATTGGTGTGGTATCTAGCATCCAAATAGCCAGTCAGTTAGAAAGCCAAATCCAGTTTGAAACAAGTTTATTTGCCACTGACTGTCACCAGTAAAAAAACAAGTTGGGTGGGGGGGGGGGTTACTAAAGAGAAAAAACCATCTGCAAACATAATAAAAAAAAACCCCAATACAATTCAGGAATTTAACTTCAAAGATCATTTACTACAAGCACAACATGATTCAGGCGAAATTTATTACACTCGAAAAAGCCAAATAATCGGGAGAATGATTTGAAGTTTTTCCCGTTAAGTATTGTGAGATTTGACTTGTGCGATACTTACCGTGAGAAACTTTTTAAAAATTAAATATATCCATGGAAAGGTAGCCATACAATATAGCTACCTTTCTATGGATATATTTAATTTAAAAAGTTTGTCACGGCAAGTATCGCACGAGTCAAATCTCACGATACTTACCAGGAGAAACTTCAAAGCATTGTCCTGAGTTATTAAACTAGGAAAAGCGCAAACGGCTTTTCTGAGTTTAATAAATTTCCCCAGTACATACTTGTATTTCTAGTCCTTTAGAAAGCCAACCCAGCTCCTTTTGCTTCCTTCACAGTGCTGGCTGGCTGCCAGCCAGTTTGAATCTCCTCCCACCTTGTTTCACCTCTGGTGAAACATGGCTTAAACATTATTGCGCTCATTGCGGGGGACAATGAGAACGCTCCCCGCAATGAGTGTGATGATGTAGAAGCCAGTGAATCAGAAAGAAGGAGCTGCACGCTGGCTTCTCAGTCAGCCAACGTGCTGTGAAGGAAACATCGAGTGCCGGCTAATTACAGCACAGTTCATGCTATGACTGTCATCAATCGGCTCTGTATAAGGTAAGTATTTTAACATACCTGTTTTATATTTTTACCTTAGGTCTCCTTTACTTTTTTAGATGTTACTATGTTTATATTCACATTGATCTCTCAGTATCTACTTTTATTTCATACCCTCTACACTATACCAAAGGAATTGGCCAATATTGTTCTCCACCATAAAACCAGCCGCAATGTAGTTTGCATTATAAAAACCAATACAAACAGTAAAGAATAAAGAAACAGGATGAAAAAGTAACAAAATGAAAAAAAAAAATATCACATCAACGTCAAACCTTAATGAATAGCTGAAAATGTCATCATTCCTGTGCATATACATCAGTGAAGTTACACCTTTTTTTCTTTTTGATATTTTTCACTTTATAAAAGAACAAGTTTGAAGTTGCAAATGGAAATAAGAACCGTCATTGTTTCTTTAGAATGTGATGAAAAAAGAATGATGTACATGAACTTTTTTTTCTTCTTTTTGTAAAAGATTTCAGTAAACCTTTCCAAAAAAAAAAAAAATCTTGTAGCAAATATCAAGTCTTGGTATTATGCACATTTTTAGCTCATGAAAGAGGAAGCTTGAGCTCCACCAATCCATATCTTACTCTTATACAGCACCAAGAGGCATTCTCACGCTGCCCTTAAGAGATGAGAAGCTAATTTTGGTGTCTGAAGGAGATGTTGACTAAGGGTCACAAGCAGCTGTAGAAAAAAAAAAACCTGCTATCTTTACCATAACAAATAAACAGATCCCTTCCTAGGAAACAGACACAAATGATAATTAAGTATTCAACAAAAACTAGCTTTCAGGTAAAAAAAATAACATTTATCTAATGATCTTCTTAAAAAGTAATAACCCAATTAAATGTTTCTTGTTATAATATAACAATATCACTCCCTGAGGACACAGTTGCCCTTCGAACTGATACTTAAAGGGGAACCACAGTTCGTTAGGACCAGGGTTGATTCTTAATTAGGGGAGGTAGAAAGTACTTACAAGTAGGGGTTTTAGACCCCAGCACTGCCTCCTGCTTTCTATAAGAAGCAGATTCCTTTTGCTTTGCACCACTGTAATCTTCACTTCCTGTTTCCTATCTGACTTTTGGCAAATTGAGCAAGCATAGAAGCAATTATACATCAGAATTCTGCTTCGGCAATTCAGCAGGAAGTGAAGAGTATTGTAATGGTTCACAGAGCAGAAGAGATTGTATTGAGAGCAGGAGGCGGAGCTAGAGCCAAAAACTTCTATTTGTAAGTATTTCCGCTCTTAAGAATCACCCCTAGTCCTAAAAAGATTTAGTTCTATATATTTCATCTTAAAATTTAATTTTTGTGCGTTTTGTGGATACTGGTATGTTGTGTCCCTAAAGTACAATTTGCCAAAGCAGAAATATTTTGTGCATAAAAATATAATGGAATAATTTTGTGCTTTCAAAATTACCAGTGAAAAATGGTGCTCCATAGTTATGCATTTTGCACTGTATCTGATGATGTCCTAGGGCATTTACTAGGACATGGAAGGGCATAGTCTAATACAACAACTGGTCTTCTAGTTCATTGATTATCTTCTCCTGTGGCGGAATAAAATAAGAGTGGCTTCCTGGGGACCTTGGCTGCCCTGTGCTATGTTTTTCTTTATTTTCTTTTTTAAATAGTGGGCTGCTTATACCACTAGCTGTTACACCAACAACAAACTGAAGCTAACCTCCCCACAAAATATTAGATGGGCTGATCAATTACTGAGGATGTGGTACCAAAGGAGAAAGTTAACATTCCAAGTGATGTTCCAAAATAGCAACAAATGAAACAACAAACCAAAACCAAACATCTGTGCCAAATGGGCAAGGTGAGCACTGGGTACACAGGTATAATTTCCAATACTTGCTTCCACACCTAATCAAGTGTGATCACCTAATCACTGCCCAGACACCCCTAATGTAACCTCCCCTTATCATAGCTATATTGAACCCCCAGAAGTTTAGTAATAGCTGCGCCCCAAAGAAGCTACCTAGTCCAAAGTAGCTACTTAGTCCAGAGAAGCTACCTAGTCCTCCTCATACTAGTCATGGGCCAGAGATGATGGTTTGAAGCGGATGATATGGAGAAGAGAGCGCTGGAAAGTATGATTGTGGAAAAGGATGTGGCATGATATCCCTCAGATTCAGCTGGAGATCCTCATCCTAGGAGTCTTCCAGTATTAAAAAAACATTGACTATGGCTTAGGGGGTCACCCCCTCCAGCACCCAAATTTCATCTATTGTTATGGTCAAAGAGACTGTAGGTGCCTTCTGCGGAGCCTGGCATGTAAGATTGCTGCAATAAGCATGGGACAGGCCAGATACTGAATAGTACCCAGGGTACCAAATGTTATTGTCTGGAGGGAATTATCTGTAATAGTTTTTCACCAGCAACAAAAAGTGACTTAACAATGGAACCATCCAGTACTGTATGTTTGTGCTTCTATGACTTTTGATTAAACTGGCTGCTCTGGTAGTTATCTGGTATTGTATTTTTAAAACATTGGTTGTGTTTGATCATGGCTATACCTGCTGAATAATGGTGGTTTTGATGAGTAGCATATGAAGAAGTCTCCGGCACTCCCATGTTAAAATCAGCAAGTTTTATTAGGACATCGTTAAGATCAGGATTCAAATGGTAACAAAAAGTTTAAAATAACAAGATGCACCCCCTAACGCGTTTCGCGCTTTGGGCGCTTAATCATAGCGTGCTTCTCTATAGAGTAATACAGTTTGCAGTGTGAAGTTGTATCCTTAGAAAATACAAGTTTCTTATTAAATGCCTTAGGCTCAGGTACACTTAATTCACCTCTGCTGGTTCCTGACCTTGAAAATCCAACTGAATACAGGAATGCCAAACACCAGAGAGAGAGAGAGAGAGAGAGAGAGAGAGAGAGAGAGAGAGTTATTGACAATTTTATTAAAACAAAACAAAAAAAAAAAATCAATATTTTTCTCTGATATGTTAATATTAAATATCAATATTGCTCATACCGTTAATGTTTTCTAAGTTGTAAGAGCCAAGAGGTGCTCAAAGATTAGCATTAAGTGATTGCCCTACTCAATGCAACCCTAAACAAATGCTGGGAACCTACCATCAGAGACACATTGGCCAAAAGGTCATATCAATAACAATAAAATTAAGATGAGCAAAATATGACATTGTCCTGGTCCTCCTACTGTAAATGTAAGATGCTTGCAGCAGTGCTAGTCATACTATTTAACCTATTATAAAAAATAACATCTATATATATATATATATATATTTTTTTTTTATGTCTGTGTTGGCCAAAAACAAATACATCTTTCCTAAACCTCAGTGTGCATCAATTTTCTACTTTTAAGTATTTCTTTGCAATAAAGGAATAGTCTAGTCTCAGTTATTTGCCTGTCTGTCTGCCACTGTTAAATAAATGGCTTTGCTATATACATATATTTTTGTAAACTATATTAATCTCTTTTTCCATTTATAAGAACTTTCCTTTAGAAGCTCCTTTTCTCTGTCACCTACTTCCACTTCATCAGTTCAGTTTGGAATCTTAAACCAGGGATTTGAATTAAAGGCTCGGATTAAATTCTGATAAGAAATCAGAATCCTGCAGGAGTGTAACCTCACAGAGCTGCAGCCCACATGCTTCTTTGATAGTTTTTTTCAGAACTCTCAAGCCTGCGAGTCAAATCAGCGGCACGAGATTCCACATTGATCAGCTGAATAAAAAAAACAAATGAAATAACTGTATAATATATATATACTGTATATATATACAGTATATTGCAAAAAACATTTAACAGTGATAGTTCCAGGTTAAAAAACTGTTGTTGGCTGATCTGTTCATTTAATCACCTAAACATTATTTATAACAATCCTATGATTTTGCTAGAATACATTCAATTGTAAATCTAATCTGCAAATTTATTCCCTTTCATTAACAATTCCTTTTAAATTTTAATTGTAGACAGAAACCTTTTCCTTTGTGTCACAGAGAAACAGTTTTCACCATATTTATAAAAGGTGATCATGTCACCCTAAAAATAGCTGTGTAATTCCAAATTTCAATAAATAAATAATGACATGTATGGGAGTAATCAGACTGCTTGCTCTGGAAAATGAAGATATATTTTGCCTAGATTTTAGTGAGACACTGCCACCCAGTGGCAGTACTTGTAAAATGCTTGTTTGTTTTCTGTCACTCTTGGTCACAGCTTCTGAAAGACTAGTGTAAGCACTTGTTATTTTTGATTTGCAGTTAAAGATTGTCAGATTGGGTATTGAATGAGTGACTGACTAATTGTATTGAATGAATATATACAAACCCCAAAATCAGAAAAGTTGGCACGTTGTGTAAATCGTAAATAA
>WMED01001519.1:0-27268 GCA_019650415.1 Pipa parva
AAAAAAAAAAAAATCTATAGCTTAGGCTAACTTTCTTCTAGGAAGAGATACCCCATAAACTCATAATGCCTATTTATAATAAAACAGGCTATGGCCTGGTATCTTAATTATTCCTGCAAGAGCTTTTTCTAGCAGTCCAAAATTTACCCATCCTTACTCACTGCTTCTTGGCTTAAAATAAAAAAAGATGGTGGAATGAATAACATCACCTAATTGGGTCTTGTATCTCATAAAATGAACCTCTCTATGATCTAGAGTCTATATAAGCTCATAAGAAGGAAACAATACAATAGTCAGTGTTCCCACAAAGTTCCAGTTTTCAGCACCTACAGTAATTAACTCAACAAAATGACAAATAACACCACTTTCTAAGTAGGGATGCTGAAGTAAAACAGATTTGTGAAAGTTGTTAAAAAGGATGCAGTGCTACTGTTTCTTATAATATTACGTGAAATATATTAATATATACATTAAATATATTTATATTGTAATGCTTTGGTGCAGTATACAAAGGTAAGAGAGTCCTTAATTCATGAATTGACATTATCTTTATGTCTACTGCAAGCTGTGGGGCCATCTTTCTGTTAAAAAACAACCTTTGTTTCAGTCATGGGGGTTATTTATCAAGCATTTTTGGGATTTTTAAAGATCGAAAATAACTTTTTGATATAAAAAAAAATGCATAAAAAGTTACTTCTTACATGGCAAAAAGAGTATTTTTAAATAGACTACCAACATAATCAAATAAAGACTGTTCCTCCAGCAATAGGCTTTTAAAAAACCTTTTCGACTTTGATAAATATTATATAAAGTGAAACACACATACTATAATGGGAAAGAAGACCTGCACACATCATTATCTTGTGCAAGTGCAATAGCGTATTATATATAAATTATTTTTCAGTGATGATCTACATTATTAAGGAAAAGCATTATTTTAAGGCACAAGATACTTACATTGTCTGTGCTAATCTTCCTCTTTGGAGGACAACTGGTTAGTACATATAGAATTCTATGCTTTCTGTCAGTCCGGGGAATGTTGGTAGAAAGGTGAAAAAGGTCCACAGGGAGAGGAAACAATGGTATCGGGAGCAATAACATGTGTCAACTGTTTGTTTGTTTTTTGCTGTTGATACATTAGAATTGTATTACTAGAGTGACAAGAACCTCTCTGCTTGTCACATTAGACCCAGATGCCAGCACTGGATGGATCCTACCATATCTTTTACACAGAAAGGGAAGAGGGAATAGTATCACTAACCTGCTCATGTCACTGTCTTTGTGTCTTTTTATAGCTTTCTGGATCGGCCCAATCCATCTCCCCGCTGCATTATATATAGCTGTTACAATTGTTACCAGTATCACGAGTTGTTTATCTCCAGCCAAACACATGATTTTGTTTATACTTCCTTACTGGTTAGACCTTCAAATTCTGCTCAAATGCAGTCTCATATTTACTAATCTGCAAATAGAATTGCCAGATTTCTTTATCCCCTGCAGATTTAACTCCTGGGTTGCTAACCTTCACAATTATTTAATTTGAGATGGTCTTGATAATTTATTAATTTGAGCAATAGAGCAGCAGTTTTTTTAAATAATGTCCTTGGCCTGTTAGGTAGCCTATTTGACTATGCGACCCAGGTTTCCTTTTTTTAGCAAACAAGTCCTTATTCCTGTTCCTACATTTTGTGTTGCAAGCCTATACCAGCCAACTGGATTAAACCACATTTCCTGACCTAGAAATTGACAGCATTACCTGGTTAGTAAATCCTAGGGCCTACAGATCAAGCAAGGATTCTGTGATTAGCTTTTCATGGTAAAAGGTTTGGCTAGCAATCTCTTTTACGAGAATGGCCAGAGGCTTAAAGATTTATTTTTGTATATCAAATCTAGATAGAAAAGACAGGTCACAAGTATTCCTTCAAAAATAAAACAGATCATTGTACGAATAACAAAATACATTTGACCATGAAGGTATTAAGAATTCCTGGGGTTTCAGACCATTTTTCTAAAAACTTTTGCTCTTATGAAAATAATGAAATAGTCTTCTGAGCTTTTACTCAGCTTACCTAATGAAAAAGCTGAAATTTGAATGAAGATATTTAAAATGTTGACTTGTATTTATGCTGCATGATGATTTTTGTCAGTATAAAATACTTACTACTTAACATATTTCTGTTCATAATATAAGTTTGTATGTGTCTATTGCTGCAAATGGAGCAACAATTCACGTATTCATCATGTGCTGAAGTTACTATTCACAAGTGTATTGTGTGAATGAAAAGATTTGACTTTGTGAAATGAAAGTGGAGAATTGGGGGCTTATAGCAAAGATCCTTGTTACAATTCTGGCTACAGTTTACTCTAAAGTATTAAAAACTTGAACATGAGTGTCAACATGAACTAGAAATAGTCTGCATTTTAAATGAATGTAAAAGTAAATTTTTATGCTATTATTCTAGTGACAATTCTGGAGACTAAAACACAACAAAATGGTGACATTACTCTTTCTTATGATAGTTCATGCCTATTGGTTGTATGTTGACAATAAAGATAATGACATTGCTCCACTACAATAAATAATAAACTCTCTACATTTCACCACTGATACCATTCACTTGAATATCCTCAGAATGTACTATGCAACAGTTCAGTACAAATAATGACAATTCACTTCATCACAATATGTTATTCAAAGAATATAGACGATTTAGGGGATTATTCACTAAAGTGAGAATTCCACTGCTGATTTCTCAAACAGTGGATTTCCTTAGCAAATCCGTGACTGCAACAATTTCCTCATAATAAAGTCGTGACTGTGACAATATTCTCATTATAAAGACGCAACTGAGACAGTAGTAGCAGTCTACTACAACTGTCTTTAGCTAGTGAATTCACACCTATATGCAACAACTCGGGCTTTACTGAATAACACCTTAATGTTGTGACAGGCAAACTGTCTCAAAGTGCAGCAAATTCACTCTTTAGTAAATATGTGTAATATAGAGTTACTCTTTTCCCATGAAACAGTCAATGAAATTATGAACTTTCTGCACTTTCTACTGAATTTAGTAGGTTCTTACACTTTACAAATTCTTGTTTTTTATTATAATTGATAAAGAACAAATTTTTGCTTGAAACTAATTTCCCTATGATTTTTGAATATGAGTCAGCTTGGAACGTAACTAATAACTCAAAGATCAAAGAATCATTTAATCATGACAGTATATTTACTTACTCTTAACAACATTTAAGTTGTCTATCTATGAAAAAGATTTTACAATACCTTATAAATGTAGTTCAATTTACCATAAACTAGCCTAAAATAAACCAACTGTCTATTGCAGTCCATCATCATGAAAAGTGCATAGTTAACCCTCTAATCTATTTTGTATGCATGGATACTATTTACTTTATTTTGTGTGTTTAATTGTATGCACATTGTATGCTTAATTCCATCAAATTTATGGGGAAAAAAAGAAATTGAATTGATGAATTAATTAAAATCTGTTTGTAGAATCTGTTAATAAAATATGATTATACTATAATATATTATAATTATTATTATTTTAAACTATTTAGGATATATTGCATATCCTTAATGGATACAGTCTAGTCAGTGTTTAAATATTTTTCTTTAAGCACGATTCCTTCCATGGTATAAATACAAAGCCACTGTGAAGAAAATGTAAATGTAGACCATTTTCTTCAATCTATGGCAAATGACTTGGAAAATAATTGAAAACCAGGCATTACACATTTCTTTAGTGACTAAAAAAAAAGGAAAACATTTGGAACATCATAGATGAAGTGCATAGTCCATTAAATCTCTACTATTGTGTTTGAAATTTACAGTATTGCAATAATAGTGAAACAGGTAAGCTAGTGTTTTCCAAGAGTATTAAATGACCATTTTCAACTTGAATAAAGTACCAGTAACAGCAGGAAAAAATTCCAATTTGTTTGGAAAATAGTAAAATTATTACCTTAAATATTTATTTGATTTTTGCTTGTTTCTTTTCTTTTATTGTTGTAGCTATCAGTTTAGCAAACAGACCCTTACTCCTATAGCTTTCTATGGAACTTTAGATAATACACAGTGTAGATAATACAAAGATGGCAAAAAGAACAGTATAAAACAATGAAGAATTGGAAATAGAATTTCCATGATAACATTTTAAAAAGTAATCAATAGAAATAACTGCTGTGTTAATCCAAGCGTAATGATGATACAATCTAGTTTTCTTTCTCCATGTTAGTTTTCACTTTCATATCGTACAAACATTACACAAATATTTTGAAATGCAATAAAACTGAATTAGTAAATCACTTATCTTGAAAAATATGCTTCTACTTCATCAGAATTTAAAAATCATGCATCATTTCTTTTTCTGCTTCTAAATCCTCTATTTTTTTTAATCAGAAATGAAAATGTTTTAAATTATTAAGACTGATAAAGATCCTTTTTTAAAAAGTTATTTTAATATTAAAGGAGACCTAAAGCAAAAAAAAAATAAATGGACTGTTAAAATACTTACCTTATACAGAGCTGATTGATTACAGTCACAGCATGAGCTGTGACTGTAATTAGCTGGCTCCCAATGCTTCCCCTGATGCTTCCTTCTCAGAGCGCAGGCTGACTGAGAAGCCAGCGCACAGCTCCCTCAATGAATGTGATGATGTTTAAGCTATTTTTCACCTGGGGTGAAACAAGGTTGGAGGAGCTTCACGCTGGCTTCTCAGTCAGCCAGCGCTGTGAAGGAAACATCGGGTACCGGCTAATTACAGCACAGCTCATGCTGTGACTGTTCTCAATTGGCTCTATATAAGGTAAGTATATTAACACTTGTTTTTTTTTTGTTTTTTTTTTTTGCTTTATTTCTCCTTTAATGTAATATTTCCTTTCAATACAGATTTGCTGTATGTACTTGAAGAGGGGCATTGCAAACATTAATTGGTTACACAATATATATTTTTTGTAGTAACATATCCATAAACTGTTTTTATGTTATGACATAATTTATAAAATGTATAAAATAAAAATAGTTTTAAATAAGTTTATAAACTTAAAACTGTCCAGTTACAAAATTCAAATTATTGCTTAAAATATACATCTAATATTTAGTCCACATACTTCAGGATATTTTTTCAAATTTCTGCTACAACACTTTACTCCTGTTTTCCTGCTTCAAGGAATGCACACAGTACAGTACACAAAGAATGTGATAGAAGTGCACAAATAAAAATGGGCTTAGCCTGAAGGCAAAGGCAGCTATTATAGTTGGAAGATTATTTGAAGGCTGGAATGGTATTGACTTGACAGGTATAGGAATAGGCAAACAACATTGTCAATGGTTTATTTTTGTAGGTGTTTTGTCAAAATGGAAAAGTGCATTGAAAAAATGATCAGTGTACCATTAACTATGTAGTCCTATATGATTAACATTTATGTAGAAATCTCATACGGGTCTAGCAAACCACTACCTAATGGAATATGGGAATATTTAATCACACTATTTAAATCAACACTGTAAATATAGTTAGAACTGTAGTATATCTTATGACTGTCAATAATAGGCTTTGTTTTTCCCAAGGCAACAAATCTAATTACCTTTATAGTCATGTGTGGCAAGCACTGTTAATAAAAAGACAACTTTAGGCAATTAAAATTAGTTGCTGTAGATCACATACATGACATGGGCCTAAATTGCTATGGCCATTACAGGAGATCATTTTCAGGAGAAGCAACACCTTTGAAAAGAAATATTTATAAAAATCCCAACCAAATAAAGGTACATATATTTTTAAACAATGCTATGTTTTCTTAAAAAAAAATTCAAAAACTTTCAGTTCAATTGAATCTTTTGTTGGGAAAAAAAACATACCAAGCATATGTGTTTGCTGCCATTACTATTCCTTTCATCTATGCATTAAATTAATTTTATTTATGCAGGATTATGTATCTACATTTCCCTTGAACAATAACCAGTGTTAGGCTTGTTTCAAAGGTATTTTATAGTTTTGGAATTTAAAGTCTAACAGGAGCAAAACTTGAAGTGGCAGTTTCATGTATAAAAAAATTATACAATGAGAAGTTTCAAAAGAAAAATGTCTGACATTAAAGGGGGTTATTCACTAAGGTGCGAATTCGACTGTCGAATTTGCAAACAGCGGATTCCCATAGCAAATCTGCTACAATTTCCCCATTGTAAAATCACGACAATTATTTAAAGTTAAGATTGCAACAATTTTCCCATAATAAAGTTCACAACTGCGACAATATTCTCATTATAAAGATGCGACTGTGACAGTAGCAGCCTATTGCAACTGTCTTTATCTGGTGAATTTGCACCTATACGCAACAATTTGGACTTTAGTGAATAACCCCCTTTAGTCACACATGGTATACAATGTGATACAGTAAATCTGTGCAAGAATTTTAATTGAGTACGCATTATCTTTTTTAACCACTGACACTTAATTAAAACAAAATAAATATATAAAAAACAAGATAAGCTTTACAGGGATCAAAAAAGAAATTGAAAAAATATCTCATTTCTACAATAGTTTAAATAGTGGGAGTAATTTTGAGTCATTATGTAAATAATAAAACCTTCTTCTTTGTATTAGATGAGGGAGTGGAAAAGAGGGGATATAATTTTTGTCACTGTACAATTCACAGGCAAAACCTCACTTTGAATATACAGTGCAATTCTGAAAACACCAGAAGAAGAGCAGCAGAAATTTTAAGCTGCATGGAAGACCTTAGTTATGATGACAGACAAAGAATTAAATCTATCCATGATCACCTTGTATAAATATATAACTGGTCCTTATAAGCAATATTTTAAGAATTTCATAACCATAAAAAAAGACATGCAGGTACTCCATGAGTCTGAAAGAAAAAATGTTTATTCTTAAGCTCCCAAAGGGTTCTAGCAAAATCACTGGTTTGAATAATTGCTTGAAAGAAAATATCATAGAATATGTTCAGTAAACATATTAAGTAGAATGTTGATCTAGACTGACCACCAATTGGGTCAAGAAAGGGGATTTTCCTTGTTAGATCAAATTTGGCATAATCGTAGATAAGTTGTTACAATTTTTTTGGACAAAAAGTTTTATTTTGTATGTATAATTTTATTTATAATGCACCACAAATTTACACAGCACTGTACAAATCAGCAACGCAAATATAATACAGACATGGGAAAAGTGCATTATATAATACAAGTGTAATATCACAAGAAAATAACACTTTAAGTGCCAAGTTGTGGTTGACACAAGAGGTTGGAGGTCCCTGCCCTGTAGAGCTTACAATCTATTTTGTAAAAACACTAAGATGCAGTGATGATTCTGTGTTTTTATAATCCTACTATCTAAGTAGCTAATAATGGTAATTTTAAAAAATGATCTTATACTTTGAAAAATAAATCCTGTTTTGAAACTTAAAGAGAACTATAATCTTTAAAAAGACATTGCAACAGTACTTCTTTACCATGCACAAGAGGGCATGATTGGGAAACTTATTTATACTATGCAACAGAAACTAAACTGTGACTTAAATACTCTGATGTATTAAATTACATACTAAACAGCACGTTTGGTTTTTTTTTTTTTAAATACTCTGGACTGGAAAACAGAACATAAACAAAGCTGCAATACACTCAGAATTAACATTGCATTTTCTGAATAAGAATTTTGTCTTCCTGCCCCTTCTTCAATACTATAACAATGTCAAATAGATAATTTATATTAAAACATCTGTGCTATAAATGCACAAATGCTGTTATCCAGATTGTGAAACCTATAAATAAAGGATTAGGTTGATGGTAAGGCAACAGTTTGTCAATGTAACACATTAAAACACTTAGCAAAACACTTCTGAAAGCTAACAATTACTCTATAAGGAGATGTCGGCACACATTTTTACTTTTGTTTGTGAAGTGGTAGTAATTATTGCTAAGTGCCAAACAGACTCTAGGTATTTCTATTCAGACTGAATGAAATCTATTGACCTTGAAATAGAAGAAAAAGATGTTGGTGATTGTGGTGGAAATGGGATCTTTAAAAAATTGATTGTAGAAATTAAAAAGTTTTCATTCAGTTATTTATAGGGGCAAAATATCAAAGTCAATAAGAATTTTCAGTTCATATTTGTAAATAAAGGTGTATTAATACTAGAGGGCGAAATGTATTAGTCAGAAAAAACGCTCTTGGTCTCTCAGAGTTTATTGTACTAGATCTTGTGTTGTTCCCACACGAGTTTTTTTTATCTCTATTTTTCTACAGAAAAGTAGTCATACTACTAGTGTAAAGTATGGCTGCCTTTCTTTTTAAAAATATCTAAAGATATCAGCACATTTGAAACTAATTTGATTTTAGGGGCAAAGACTTCTCTCGGTCCTGCAAGATTACCGCGTGAGTTTTGTTCAATCTCAATTTTTCAACAGAAAGATAGCCACACTGCTTTAATAATTTTTACCCCTAAAATCAAATTAGTTTAAAACGTGCTAATTCTACCTTGATGTCAATGTGAATTATGTTTGTACACTACAATAGTCCGCGTTCTATATATATATATATATTTTTTTTTCTTCAATCAAAATGTTATTATTTTTGTAAGAATTGTCTTTTTTTCTTCAGCTATTCAAGTCTTTGAATAATTAAGCATTTTTGGGGGAAATGTATTTGTTTTCTTTTGTTCTGGCTCCAGTCTGTATCTCCAAAAGCACATGCGGTGGAATAAAAACCCATATCTTTAGTGGCTGAAAAACTTGCTCTTGGACACTGACCTTTACTAGTCCTAACTAGATCAATAAAACAATGTTTAATGGTGCTTACTGTTGCTTAATGTGCTATAATTCACTACTTTAGCAATACAAATAGCTTTTAATAGCCATCTGGCAGAGAGATGACACTTACTCAGAAGATCCGTCTAGCACTTTATAAGAGAAATAGCTACCTGAGAAGCAGCATCTCAATGCATTCTAGTTCAGCTTGCTCAGCCATTCTAAAAAGTCAGTGAACCAATTCCAAGGTAATATATTTTAAATAAAAGTGTAGCTGTAATGCAAATGAATACCAATATGAATCCTTTAATTTCAGTCAATAATGCCAACATGTATATCATGCTACCTTTAGGTGAGGTTTCACTTCAGTTATGTCTTAAATAGATCATTTAAGAGACTATTGACAGAATGAAAAATTGTAATTGTGAAAAAGTGTTTTATGTCATTCAAAAATTTCCCCATCAAATGTTCTTTCTTCTACACTTTACTGCAGTATGTTTTCCTATTAATCACGCAGGTATTTTTCCCAGAAATGCCACTATTTATTTTTGTTAGAAATAAGATTGCTATATCAATGCAATAGATATGTAGTTATAGATGAGTTGATTTTGTAAAATTTCTTAAAGTAGCTTTTGTCATTAAACACAATAAAGAAAGATGTGTTAACAACATCCTCTATGTAGAAAGGTATAATTGTGTTACAATTTGGTAAAGATAATCCTATCACATAGAACCAAATCTCTATTTATGTACTTCAAGAAGTAAATTATCCCTAGTCATTTCGATTTTTAAAATATGTCAAAGCCAGTTGTATTTGGAAATTATAAAGTTTTCCAACTTTACTAAAGATGTATTCTAATATCTTAAAACTATGCCAGTAAAATGATTGGACCTGAATGGTTATTTATTCTTCAATCCATTTTTGCTCTTAAGCACACATCTTTATAAATGCTATTTGCCTACATATCATCTTATTTTCAATCCTTGCCCATAACCTACTTTTTACCCCTAACACAGCTTTCCTGCTCCTCACACAGAATATTTGTTGTATCATTTTTAAATAATTGACACTGCATTTATTAAGGTATGTTTAATTTGACCAGATATTATAGTAAAATCACTGTCAACCTTTTGACCCATTATTTTGATATTATGTAACTACTGTATTCTTAAAAGTTTACATTCATCAACAAGTCCCCAGTTTGCACTAAATTGTAGCTTTTTAGCTATTTTAGTTGTCAGTTTCTGAAAAGATTGTGGTAACATTGTGGCTTGACTCATGGCTTCTGTAGCTCAGGCTGTTTGACTGTCTCTTTGGGCAATTTTCTAATCTTATAGTGAACTTCCTGTCAGAGATCAATCTGCCAGTTGTGCTGGACACTGTATTAAAGATGGCATTTGGACCACCTTTTTTTTTTTTAGCAAATTTTGTATAGTTTAAAAGGGTGGTTCAGCTTATTGCCCTGCAGAACAATAAAATCCATTAGGCCTCAAACACATATGATGGCATGATGTTATAAACAGGATTATTTATGGCTCAAAAATTGTACCATTTATAAATTTACCAGCACCAAAGAAGCTTTATATTATTATGTTTCATCCATCATGTTTTACTCCAGCCTTTTTTTAATCCTTCATGTCTCATATTCAGCACGTTCTCAAACCTAGTCTCATCCAACCATATTCATTTTTCCGTCATCCAACAAATGATGTCTGTATTCTGTTGCCCATTTTACCCTTTTTTCAAATTAACAATTTTAAATATGTCTTTTTCTTTATAAATCTCATACCCTGATCTTCAGACAAGTTTTACCATCTAATATTTTACTGTTACAAGTGAAACAGGCATAATTAGAGTGTAAAGCCAGACCTGGAAGGCTTCAGTGCCCGATTTTTGCTAAATAGCTTTTCATCTAATGTTTTTTTTTTTTTTTTTGCTTTTCTCCTCAAGTTGATTTGGTCTATTTTTACCTCTAATGTGTCAATAATTCCATCACATTTCACTTTACTTCCCAGAGTTGAAAATATTTGGAACAGCAATCTATTGCTAAGCACCAAAAAAGTAAATTATTCCATTTTTATTTTAATTCATGCTGATAAAGCAAATGTCCTTCATTTCCAGTCTCTTGTTGAGCAAATAATATAAATGGATAAATTGAGTGGACTGTATGAAACCTAGTGAAATTTTTTTGATTAAACTGACCTGTATATCTTTATATTATGCGTGGCATTGTTTTATTTTGCTATTTATTTTTTGGGATATTTTTATTTAATGACTAGATGACCTTATTATATATTAAATTTACATATGAAAATAATATTTCAGTGTGACACAGATTTCTACAAAGGTATTCAGAAAATGGTTCCACACTCTAGAGTCAAACTTCAGAGGTGTTTAAAGATACTTGAAGTAACCATAAAATACAATTTGAAGGTAAAGTATTGTAGCCTGGGAGATTTATAGGGTCTAGGGCGAAATCTATTAAAGATGAAAAGGTTATTTTCGACCAAAAAAAAAAAATTAAAAAAAAAAAAACCATCAGGAAATTGGAATCAATGTTTTGATATCGAGATACTGATTTTTTCCATCGATATTATGGATTTTCCATAGAAATAAACTGATTGAAAAGTTTTGATTGAATTTTTGATATCACAATATCAAAAAATTTGATATCGCCATATCATGAAAAATAATTTGATATTATGATATTGGTAAATTCGATATCACGATATTGGTAAAATTTGTTTGGTATGGCGATATCGATATTTTAGATTTTATTAAATTTCACCAATCTGTGTTAAGAAATGTGAAGAAAAAAATAAAATTATATGCAAAGAACTACTTAAATGTAAAAGGATAATGTAACAGTTAATTCAACTGTAGAAATTTTCATGTTCACATTAAAAAACTATGATGCAAGAAATATGTGAATCCAAACACTGAACCTCTGAGGATACATGAAAAAATAAGAAAGAGGATTACTGTAGTATTATATAAGTTGAAATTATTTTATAAATATCCCCCACTAGTGATTGTGTATTTTGGTTGCAAACATTTCTAGTAAATAATGTAATTGTTCATAAAAAAAAATTTCTTAACCTCTATCCACGGAAAACTGACAAAAACTGCTACTCTGTCTGGATTATTCAGAATGTCTGCATTTATGTTGGAATAAATTCCTTGCTAGAATAAAACATACATTTGGGGGTCATTAAAGTACAATTTTTTTATAATGAATCCACTACAATTCACTGAAAATGGAATGTACATATTTATAAAAGAAGATAGTATTGGCAAAGTAAATCAAAGTGTATTTAATTGAAAATTAGGTGTTAGCAATCAAAGGGATGTGTAAAAAGCCAAACTAACAATAAAATAATTCCAAAACCAGAAGCCATCCAATAAATAATAAATAAAATGTGTAAAATTATGTGCAGGCATCCATACAGAAGATTTAATTAAACCTCATAAATATAACCTGTACTGTTACAGCTCTTTAAAGAGAAATATTATGTTAAACAAACTTACCTAATCAATCTAGCAACAGTACATAGGCAAAATTTATTGAAGTTGAAAATGTTTGTTTTTTTTACTTTTTTGCACATTTTTGATCATTATTACCCAAGAATTGGGCAAAAAAAGGTGTAAAGATCAAAAAGTATGTTTTTGACCTTTTCACCCTCTGTTTTTGGAAATTTTTTGCCCTAATTTTTGGTTGATAAGTGGTAAAAAAAAGGTTGAAAAAAATAATTTTAAAATGTAATAAATTTCATTCCTTAGGAGTTATTCACTAAGGTGCAAATTTGACTGTCGAAATAGCAAACAGTGGATTCCCGTAGCAAATCCGCAACAATTTCCCCATTGTAAAGTCATGACAATTTTTTAATATTAAGATTGTGACAATTTTCCCATAATAAAGTCACAACTGCGACAATATTCTCATTATAAAGATGTGACTGTGACAGTAGCAGCCTATTGTAACTGTCTTTATCTGGCGAATTTGCACCTATATGCAACAATTCGGACTTTTTTAGTGTACTGCTGCTAGATTACCTTTCATCTCACAATCCACAACCTAGGATTGTGAGATGAAAACTTCCCCCACTGCAGTTTTCTTCATGGGTATGTGTGTGCCGTCAATCACATAGTACCTGATCCTCCTGAGGTTCACCGAACTTAACAAACTGCACATGCACAGATTGGAATAAAATGATGTGCTCATTTGCAGTAGGTTAAATTCAGCAATATTTGGCAGGGGGGAGGGTACTATGTATATTTTATAACAGAAAGAAGGAAACAGATATACAGATCTTAACAAACATTAATAAGTAAGCATTTTAGATAGAAGTTTGTTGCTAACATATGCAGAAAATTAGCAAATATGGACTTACATTAATTTAGACCACACTGACTATTTATTATTTATGAATTCAAGAAAAGAGTCAAAGTTGTTTTAAATGTCTTCATGAAACAGTGAATCTGCTAGATAAAGTGAATATGTAACACTTTGCATCAATTCATCCATACTGTTGAAAATTTAATTCTACAAATTCACTACACTACATATTGTCGTGCCATGGACACCAATTATGTCAAAGCACTTTTTGTGAGCAGTCTAGTAAATTGGAGCCATAGCATATTGTAGTTAATTTGACAAATTCATGACATTTTTAAGTAAACATACTAGTAATATTTCTACCTTAGCATAATAAATGACAATGTCAACAATATTGTCAACCAGACATTTTTTTTTCAAAGATAGACAATTCCTAGCATGGGACAGATTTTGTTGTTTGTGTATAATGTTGCCAAGTATATATGTAGACACATTGCTGTAAGCCCCTTAATTCTGCACATTCATTTAGTGAAGTCATATTGGTCAATTGATGGCAGGACACATTAGAGAATTTTCACTTTGATGCATGGTAATTACCTTAAGTTTTGTCTTACCTAGATGTGCCTAGATCTTTTAAAAGCTGATAAATATAGTTATCAGTCTTTTAAAGTCTTCATAATTACTGAAAGAGATTGTATAGTTGTTCAAACAGGCTTAAGGTGAGAATGTCTCCATAGGACCATTTCTTAAATTCCCATAAAAAATGTGAACTTCAGTGCATATAAGGCTTATGCACGAGGTGTTCTAGTTATATAAACCTCCATAAGTTATATAAACCTCCATAAGTTATATAAACCTCCATCTGGTTATATAAACCTTTGGTGGTAAAAGGTTAAGGGAGTTATTGACTAAAGTGAGACTTTGAATGTCGAATTCTCATACAGCGGATTCCCATAGCAAATCCGCAACAGCGGCAATTTTCCCATTGTAAAGTCATGACCGTGACATTCTTAAAGTTGTGACAGCAACAATATTTCCATAGTAAAGTCACAACTGCAACATTATTCTCGTTATAAAGATGTGACTGCGACAATAGCATTCTATGACAACTGTCTTTAGCTGTCAAATTCACGACATTATGAAACAATTTGGACTTTAGCCAATAACTCCTAGAGACTGTTCCCAGTGGATTACATGGATACCAATAATAGTCTTAATTTACATTACAGTAGTAAGTGAAGACCATAGGGGTAGCCTGAACCACACCTACAAGTGGTAAGGACCCTTTATGATCTTGATGACTAGACTAACTGATAAACTCATAAGGGAATTCATAAATGGGACCATTGGTTACTGAGGCTAAGTAAACATTAGCTTTCATTATTCTAGATACTTTATACAAGTAAGTGCTACCTGTTGATTAGTTGTTTTGGGTTACAAGAACTCAGTAGACAATATTGCCATTAATGAAGTCATTTTGTTCAGTAAATTAACATGTCCCATGTCAGCAACAATATGAGTGACTGTATTATCCTGGTATCAAAGAGGTTAACAGAAATGTAGTAAAGCTAGATAAAAAACTGAATGTTATCCATAAGAGCTAGGTGCATCTAGTGATGCAAATGTCTGGAAATAAATGTTCTATGTGCATAATTAGATAACTTTGCCCCAGTTTTTACAGATCATTAAATAAATATAAATAAATCCTGTTCATAATTTGTTGTCTCTCTTTTTTTTTTTCAAAATCATCCCATTTGCTCACTGATACACCTGTCACTTCCAACTATATCTGAAAACATCTGGAAGGAGGTATCAGAAAGGTAACAGACATTAAGAGGAAGAAAGCATTTTAAGACAGCTACAGTGCCTTCATTTGATTTTGACCTTTACATCAATGTCTCATCAGTCTGAAGATTACTAAAGCAAAAACACAGCAGTGCACCTCATCTGACAATTCAAAATACAGGGAACATTTGTAAGTTACGATAATTAGATTGATGAGTCTAATGATATTCAGCCTAAAGTGATTTCATTTAAAAAAAAAAAAAGTTTAATGAAATGCACATTTAAATCCTTCAATAAAAACATGTTTAGATAACATTTATATAAAAATAAGCACCAGAAAAAAATAGGATACTTTATAAAGAAGTCGAAGAAGATCGGATATTTCTTGAATGACTGGTAAATTAGATATTATGGGGAAAGTCTACAATATACATTTTTTGTAAATTGTAGATTCTAATTTATATGGACTACATTTTTACAGACCAGTTTTTGATTTTGCTGGTAGAAGACATTGTTCCTGTTAAGTAAACAAAACCCTCATCTGTCCTATTGTTTACTATGAAAAATCAGACAATTACCTTTATAAAAAGTGTCACAGAAAACCCAATAGATACAATGCCAATCTGAACATTGCTAACTTACTTTTTTAGTAGAAAAATGTATGCAATTTTTTTTTTTTGCTTTAATTCCAACATCAATATTTTTATAAGAATATTTAATGTGATATGCAAAACATAATCATAATATAATATAATAAGGACAAATCACATTTTTATTTCTGGTACCTCTACTACAACACACATATAAACATAGCTTTTTATACTCATGTAAAAGTATCTAATTGCTAACATAACTCGTTATACATTGCATGACATTAAACATATATAATCACTAGTGTTTTGACTACACATAAATGACTATCATTGGGATTTGTAGCATAAAAAATGGCTTTGGTTTGTTTATGCATAATGCATAAATATGCAGCAGCTATGCATTACTAGATAAGTATGTAACATTTCATATGTGGCCATATTCTTAAATTTACAACAATTGTAAGCAGATTGCATGATGAATGTCAACAAGCAATCCTTGAGTACAACATGCTAACTTAATTAAATCAATTAAAACTGAAAAAAAGAACTGAATAATAAAAAAGAATCTCTAGAAGTATTGTAAAGAAACCAGATAAGAATGCCACAGATATTGAGGGTAAATTAGAAATGGATTCTTGTGGACAGTCTGTTGGAATCTTCTCATTTTAATAAACAGTGGTATATAGCAAACACATTTTCAACACTGGGAGGCTGACTGACTAAAGCTTGAATTCACCCGTCAATTTCACTTCACTGCATTTTGAGTCACAAAACCAAAATAGAGTGAATTCCAGGCAGAACACCTACTTAAATTTTCTCCTCCACAATACTCCTTTACTTGGTAAATAGTAGAAGTACCTGTGCATGCAAAATGATGCAAAGTGCTCTGTAAGAATGCGACTATTGTAGTTGCCCAAATTGGTCATGTATTTGCCACATTGCAGAGTTTGCTCAATAAGTGAACATAGGGAAGTAGCAATCAAATGTGAATTTATAGCTATACCAACTATTCAGCCTTTTGTCTATAAGGCCCTCATTCTTCACAATAGCTAATTCAATATCAACCAGGTCTTACTGGCATATTGCATAGACTTTGCTGTAAAGTGGCCTCGTGCATCATAACATAGTTTATAAAGCTGAAAAAAGACACAAGTCCATCCAGTTTAGCCTATTTTCCTGCAATGTTGCAACACAGATCCAGAGGAAGGCAAAAAAAACATGAGACAAGAGACAATTATCCTCATATTAGGGGAAAAAATCCTTCCTGAATCTAAATATCAGAATAATTCCCTTGATCAAGATCACACTTCTAGTGTCTATCTAGTACCCATAACTTGTAATACTCCTACACTGATGGAAAACACCCAAACCTATTTTGAACTCTTTAATGAAATCAACCTTGACAACTTCAGATAAAATGTTTCATAACCTCACTGCTCTTACATTAAAAACCCTCTTCTGTGTTGGTGCATAAACTTTCTTTTTGACACAGAAGATTCTCATTGTTATAATTACAATTCTTGGTATAAATAGATTGTGGGAGACATCACTGTACTTAATAATCTTTCTTGGTACTGTGGTTTGTCCATTCCTTTTATTACTTTAGTAGCCCACCTTTGAGCCTGCTTGAGCTCAACTACAGTATATCTTTCTTGTACTCTGGTGCCCAAAACTGTACACAATATTCCATGTGTGGTCTGACAAGGGATCTTGTAACGGTCGGCGTGGCCGACCATTTATTACCTGGCAGGCGGCTCCTTGGCGCTTCCTCCTTAAGCGCACGAGCCGCACCTGCCAAGCCTTTATACAATCTCGGCGGCGCGCACACCGCCGGCGCGCTCACGTATCACAGGAGTGTCGGGAGCGCCTCTGCTGCGTCTAGCACAGCAGATAGTATAAAAGGCTGGATAGCTTGGGCAGTCAGTGCCTAAGCTTCCAGCTATACAGGTCCTGGCATTTGCTATCACTAGTGAATTCCATTGCTACAGTGTTCCTGCATTTCCTGCTCTTGGTGTGCCTTTCTTGATTAAAGTGACAGTCCTCTGTTTTCTGGTCATTCCCAAGTTGTTCTTGTATCTGTCCCAAGTTACTCCCAAGCCTGTTCCTGTGTTGTCAAGTTACTCCAAAGCCTGTTCCTGTGTTGTCAAGTTTCTCCCAAGCCTGTTCTTGTGTCTTCAGTTATTCCAGGTTCATTCCTGTTCCTGTATCTATTGAGCGAATTCTAGTTGGTCTGTGTAATTCAAGCTTGCCTCTGCACTTGACTAGCAACTACCTTGGAGGGTACGCTCGAGGGTCGCGACCTGGAGGTCTCCAGCAGCTAAGACCAGTACCTCCTTGCGGGGGTTAAATGCGAAGACGAGAGACCTCTTAGACTCCACGCCTCACAGCATACCTAAGCCAAACTTGAAGGTAGTACAGTGGGTCCACATTCTATCCGTGACAGATCTGTAAAGTGATATAATTATGTTATTGCCATGTATATCTATGCCCCTTTTCATGCACCCCATGATCTTATTTGCTTTGGTAGATTCGGCTCACACTGGCACTTGTTTCTACAGTTAATTTTACTGTCAACTAACATTCCTAAATCTTTTTCCATGTCTGTTTTTCCCAATGTTTTCCCATTTAGTAAATTATTTTGATTTGCATTTTACCTTCCCATATGCATAACATTACATTTATCAGTGTTAAACCTCTCTTGTCACTTTTCTTACAAAGCCACCAATGTATCAAGACCAGTATGTGATAAAATGCTATCCTCCTTGTATTACTACTTTACACAGTTTAGTATTATCTGTAATCCCTCAACAAAGTCATTTATAAATATATATAAAAGAGAAGAGGGCCTAAAACTTAATAACCAGACTCTTTTTTTTCTATCACTGAGCCAGTTACTAAACTCTTTATACACATATTCCTCTATTACAAGCATACTCATTTTGTATAGCCTTTTATGTGCTGTAGTATCAAATGCTTTGGAAAAATCAAGGTATATGACATCCAGTGATTCCCCTGGTCCAGTCTATAACTGACCTTCCCATAAAAGCCATTTAGATTTGTTTGACAGGATCTATTCCTCATAAACCCATGGTGGTATGAATTTATATGTTTCTTTAAATTGATATACTCCAGGAGAGAATCACTTAGAAAGTCTTCAAACATTTTAACCACATTAAAAGACTTACAGGTCTATAGTATTCAGGCTCAAACCTTTTTGAATATAGCTATCACATTTTGTACATGTCAGTCCTGTGGAACAGTCTCTGTCATTATAGAGTCCCTAAATACTAAAGAGAATGTTCTATCTATGACATTTACTATATTCTTTATTTGATCTCTTTTCATTTACCTGACATTTCATTTTCCTCTCTGAACACAGTGGAGAGCAACTTGCACATTTCCATGAGCTACACTTCAAATTTGAGTGGTAATTATGAAGGATGTCCTAAAATTTCATTTGAGATACCCTGAAATGAAAATTATTGTGAAGAAACTTATTCTAAAAAAACATTGAAATTAAAAAATTAGGACATTTCTCAAAACAAAAAAAAAGAAAATTTGGTCAGACCGCTCTATCTCCTAGTGAGAGAATTGTAGATCCGGGTGCTCAGGAGTTGTTATGGCGATTTGCAACATGGTAAGCACCCGTGAGGTGTGAAACGTGTAGACGTTTATTTGTTTGTTGTTTTTATACATTTTAATTGTACCTATGCGGTACTAATAAAGATACTTAATTTTTTAACTTTTGGAGTGCCAGAGGATCTTGTATATATGATTTCTCAAAACAAAGCCTGGGTAACGTGATAAGAAAAATCTACAAATAACTTTAGTACAGTGCGCTAATGTTTGAAAATGCTGTGAAACTAACTCTCTTCAAATGCTTTGCATGCCTTCCAAATATTTATAGCTTGTTATCACTAAGAATTGTAAAGCAGAATACTACAATTGTAGGTTTCCTCAGGAAATACATTTCAGCAAAATACTGTGTTTTTTTTTGTTTTTGTTTTTTTTTTACATAACTTTTGGTTACTATACTATTTCCAGAAATAATTTTTTGAGGTACTGTATGTACATTAATAAAAATATCAAGAAGCGTATGTGTCATGATCCTAAATTGCTTCTGTTTTCAAGATCAAGATAATCAACAATAATATGCACAAATGTTTAATATACTGCATAATAAATAGTAGGCAGTCAAACTCAAAGAAATGGTCAGAAAACAATTATGGACTCAGAAAAGCATTAGTCAGGTCAAACAGAATTTGAAAGATGAACAGTTCACTCTCATGTATAATCAACTCTTAAAATAAAATCACTGTTTTAAAAAAAAATCATTTATTTAAAAAAAATGTAGATTTTGGAGAAAACTGTTCTGTTAAAGCATTTCACTATTTTACAGACCAAATTAAAAACAGCAGATGGAACTGGAAGTCAAGATTACATGTAGTTATCTAAACCTGCTGTTGTTTGTGTACAAGTAAATGATCTCCTAAATTTGTCAAGGGTGCCCACACTCCCACATTACTTCCTTTGACTTTAATTCTCCAGATGACATCATATGGGATTTCACAGAAATGATCTGTTGATTCTAAAATTGATAGGAAATTCCTGTATATAACCAGTAACATATTGCACTACTCGAGTATATTTGTCATATTGTTTGCACTTCTTTTATTTTAAGCTAATTATGTTACTATCACACCTGTAATTAAAGTTTCTTATCATTATACTGTAGCTTGTGCTGACCACTAGGCTAGTAAGAAAACATAATAGATCATTGGTTGGATTACATTATTGAGGTTCTGCTATACCAGAAAATATTAGCTTCTATGTATACGAGCTCTGTTATAAAACTACATTGAATTACAGCACACATGTAATGATATGGCTTGCACTTTCATAATTCTTTAAGTTACTTGTTGTTATGTAGATAATACAATTGTCTATAAATCACTTAAGGGTTTTAAGATAGCAGCAGGCTCTAAATTTACTGGTATTCCTTTATTCCTTGATATTTATATAATGTTATAACGTTAACAGCTATTCAACATCAACAACATCAAAAGAAAAACACAACTGTTTAAAATCAAGTTAGTGTAGACTTCATTTAAACTGATATCTCTAGGACTGTAGATTTATATTGCATTGCATTGTACCCCAGAGTTGGCAAACGCTGTTATCTATCTTTATTATGGGTACCTATATTTGCTTCGAACTAATACAATATCAAATTAAGAAAATTAGATCTACGTGATAGATACATGCATTTCTAAAATTTAGTGGATATAAACTAAAAATAAATGTTTATTGAATGACCTTGTTTCACAATACCCTAATATGCCTCAAAGGACACATAAAAGTGTGTGCATGTTCCTAATATATATAGCTACTGGTTGTATGGTTACAAGAGAGTAGGAACCTTTATTTCTGAGATAAGTTTGATACTGTTGTAAAAGAGCATCTACACAAGCCAGTAGGGCACAAAGAATAAAGACACATTTGGTTACTGAAAATTATTACAATTTCATCTAAACATTTTAAATGATATAAAGGTTCAATAGCAAAAAATTGGAAACTAATGTTTTCTTATTATCCTGACAAAACTCTATTTGTGTTCCACAAATTCTCATATCAGCAGAGGAACATTTCATGTTCGATCTTTACTTGTATTTCTTCTCCTAGCCTATCACTTGGTTATTTATACTACTATGATCTACGTTATCATGCACGCTCATCAACAATTTAGCAATAGTAAAACTCGCTCTGTCTTGGACTCAGACTTGGTTCTTTCCTCCCTTTGACCTCACTCATTTAGGTCATTTGAATAAATGCACTTTTTATTTTGACTTCTTACTTGCAACTTCTCCCATCACTTTCAGTTACTCTGTGACGAGATTTTAATTATGTATGCATCATACCTTTCCTCCTAAGTTCATTTTCCAAGATTTCTACATCCTTTAAAATGGACCTTCCCTTGTACTCAAACTATCCTCAGTCCTGTCATATAATATCTCATCATCTTTCTCCACTTCATAGTTTACAATCTTTTTTATCACCATCTCTGATGTTAGCCAATGATTCTACTGTACATTATTTTTATCTAAGGATTATACATTTAAATTATGACATATAAACCACTTACCCTGCTGTGCCCTTTACTCCATACTGAAGTTTAAATGTCCCTACATGTCTCCTGTTTCACAACTTTATTTTTATTTATTTTATAAAACAAATATATATTTATAATTAAAAATATTACCAACATATTATATAAAGTTCCAGACTTTCCAAACAGCACCTTTTATTAAAGCATGTTCTATGACTATTCAGTTTTATGTTACATTTAATCAGTAAATACTGCTAGAAAAGCTGCAGTCAGCTTTCTTTGCGAGAAATTATTACTATTCTCTTGAATGCAAATGATGACTACATGAGCATATAATACAGTACAATATACTGTCAAATGTGTAAAACAATATTTCCTTTTATTGTGGAATTATTTATTTATTTTCAGCACTGTTTATGTTACAGGATGCAATAAAGATCACCTATCTAATTTGATATTTATTCATTACAGCTTTTTATTTATATATTTTTTTTCATTTTGTATTTAAACTATATTTAATTTCTAAATACAAATATGCTAGCTTCATACCATAAAAATGTATTTATAATCAAATGTATTGTTCAAAAGTAAAGCTGAATGCCCATTCACATTATGGAATGCTAATTTTGAAATTCCAAATAATCCTTTCATTGAAATTGGAGAAAATCAACCTATTTAAAAATAATATATTGTACAGGTTCACCCTGGGTCTGAGATGGGTGATGTAATTATTAAAGCGCAGGTTCCTTGTTGGAGCACCGTGCAGTCTCCCAAACATATATCAAAATAATTAAAAAGAACCACACACAGGCAGCTGTGCTGCAACTCTTTATTGGATGAAGGTAAAACACAACATGTTTCAAGTCTTATGCCCTTTATCAAGTGGCGTAATAGCACTTGATAAAGGGTGTAAGACCCAAAACAGGTTGTGTTTTATCTTCACCCAATAAAGGGTTGCAGCACAGCTGCCTGTGCATGGTTCTTCTATTCCACTATTAAAAAATAATGACTTCCTCAGTGATAACATTGTCACACTGGAAATGCACGCTCTTTGAAAAGGAATACACCTGTTTATATTTTCTTGCCAAACTGAAATATCTCATCTGGGCATCAAGACAGAAAAAGGAAGCCTTTGGAATCTAGCTTGCTAAAAACTACTCAGGTTAAAGTATTTTTATAATATCTGGATGTAAAAAAAAAAGAATACTAAAATGTTTTTATAAATATTCAGTGGATTACTATTTATTGCAATGTAGGTAATTTTTATTAGTAAACACTATGCAATTATCTGCTCAAGGTTTTTATATACACATACACACACACACCTCATTCTGGTTTCCTTTTGCCTTTTATTTATAAACATCTGGGCTTTTTATGCATAATTAACCATTACAATCCTCTCAAATAAGTCAACTATACATGACTGCACAAATATAAAATGCACAATGCAGAATCAACTTGTGCAGTAGTGAAAATGAATATAAATGGATTGATAAAGACAGGGCTCAGCATTCCTTTTTCTTTGAGCTTATTGATTATAAGACGTGTGGTGTCAGTTGAATATGGGAGTGAAAGATCAAAGTATATGTTCTGTGAAGATCCTTACTTTATCTTACCACATGCAAACTCCCAATTACATGGAAAAATTAAGATGTAGGAAAACTTACTTTAGATGTTTAAGGGCTTTGTTATTTTCATTACCAAAAGAAAAATACAAAATCAATAAATTCATTTCAATAAACATCATTCTTTGGAGAGTTCATGTTTCTGAAATATGGAAAAACGTTGCTGTAGATTGTAAATCTTATTGACAATTCAAAGTATTTAGAGGAATAGTCAAAGGCGGTGCCCCTCTGAAGTATCCTTGTATGTATGTATTTATAATTTTATTTATAGAGCGCCATGAATTTACACAGAGCTGTATAATTCAGCAATACAAATATAATACAGACATGGGAAAAGTGAATTATACAAAACAAGTATAATATCACAAGGATACATCACTTTAAGTGCCAGGTTGTGGTTGACACAAGATTTTAGAGGTCTCTGCCCCATAGAGCTTACAATCTAAATGATTGTAAATGATCCTTACAATTGGGGAAGCCTACAGTCATAATCTGCCCCCTCAAAGTGGGCCAATATCAGGCAGGAAATTAGCAAGTGTAGCCCTGGTGAAAATCCATTAGTTAGGTTTTCACCCAGTCTACCAAATTTATAATTTCTCTATTTATACATTCAGAGGGCTCATCTGTTATTCTAGAGATGCTATGTATTGTATCTTACACAGGTGTTCGCTAATCAAGTCTAAGCCTTGATTGTATCCATTACTTCCTGTATCCATTACTTCCTTGCATGCTCTGAAGTGTTTATGAATTGGAGTGCTGGCAGGAAGCTCTTTGTCTTTTGCTGAGGGTGTTGAAGGAGCAACACCCTGTCTCAACTAATCCAGTGGCAGACACAAAGGGACCTAGGTTTAGCAGCCTTCATAGCTGAAAGTTGTAGTGTAGGCCAGTATATCTGGGTAGCAATTGACCCCACCAGGAGTGAAGAGGCCTAGGGGGCCTAGTGTTCTCCCTAACTAAATTAAGAAGCACAGAGAGGGATTCATTAGATCAGACCTAGGGACAGCCTTAAAGAAAAGACACCCTAAATATTGTCCTGGTTTCTGGGGAAAGTCAGTCTGAGCCTAACCATTGAAGTAATCCTTACTAACAGCTCTCTGGTTGTAAATATACATGTGATACCCTGTGGATGTTCTATGTACAGTATATGCCTATATGTATTTGAAATGTAAAAGTACCGTAACTTTTTAACTTTTTGTTTATCTGCCAATCTGTTTTCTTCACCCTCTCTAACAATACTATACAGAGAGGGAGGGTTTTTCTGTTCCCTGTTTTCCCTCTCCTTCCCTCCTTTAGCCTCTTATCCTCTTTATGGGAAA
Organism: Pipa parva; assembly: GCA_019650415.1. Taxonomy (NCBI): domain Eukaryota; kingdom Metazoa; phylum Chordata; class Amphibia; order Anura; family Pipidae; genus Pipa; species Pipa parva. The sequence continues at coordinate 24,555 of WMED01001519.1, forward strand.
AGAGCATTGTATTACTGCCTTGGTTATCATTACTAGCTTATTACCTGTAAGGTTAAATGCTGTTACTTAATGTTCTGATTTAATAACATGTCTTATATTAATCATTACGCCTGGGCAGATACTATAATATTTGTCTGTTTCAGAATATGTACCCTAATCTATCACTTCATCCCTTTTGCCGCCAGAGAGGGGGAGCTCATTTGTTTCTTAATTCCCTCCCTTAACTTGACCTCTCTCTCATCTCTTGAGCAACTGTATTTGGGACTTTCAAATTTGTTTTTCATCACTAAAATATTGCATATAAAATTTAAAGATGGCATTCAATGTGATTTATGTAGGGGAGCTGCTGGGTTGGGGGCGGATCAATCCAATGGCTCTCAGAAAACATGGTTGTTGTTTGTTATAAGAAGACTTTTGCCCTCCTCCTCCCAGTCTCCCCTCCTCCTTTTGTTTTTGTGTTTTTGGTCTACCTGAGAGAGCCGGGATATAGGGGAGGGGGCTGGTGTGTGTGTGTGTGTGGAGGGGGTGTATTGCTCAGGAATGTATTATATGTATGGGTGGGCAATATTGCTAAAAAATGATCTCTCTATATTATTTGTAATTTTGCCGATAACGATAATGGTCGATATTTTACATTATTATAAAAAAAAAACAAAAAAAAAACCTAGGGATCTTAGGTGCAGAGGAATAAATAAGTTTGTGCCGAAAGCACAACACAGACTTCCGGAGCCACACGAGCGCTCGATATTGCCTTCTGAGAATATCGATAAACCCCAGTGTGCGATATTATCGTGAATGATACATATCGCACACCCCTAATTATATGTGTTCTTAGACTCTACATCACAGACTGGTGAGAAGTACATGGTATCCAAATTAAGCACAAGATTTTTGTCATTTATATAAGAGGGTTCCTCAGAACTTGTTGGAGCTAGCTATTTAATTATTCAGTTTATCACTAGAAAAGTATCATAGACCTGATAACATATGACTGCTGAGTGCGGCTATCTTTCCAGCTAATTTTTGGTTTTCGACCCCCAAAGCAGTGATCTAGACTCCACTTAATTTAGTACAGTCCCCTAAATTAGATCACTTTTTCCTAATAATAATTAGGACCCAATTCCCAATTACCCTAATCCTAGTCTTTTTTCCTTTTTTTCTGTTTTTTCTGTTTTCTTCTCCCTTCTCTTTCTAGAAGTTTTCCATTTACCCTACATCTTTAACCCCTCCCCTTCCTCACTATGAATCCCCCAGATAGGAATAGACCCTTCAATCTGAAAGTAATCTCTCACAATGTTAAGGGCTTGAACAGTCCTAAAAAGAGACACATAGCATTATCAGATTATAACCTCATCAAAGCATATGTTTTACTTTTGTAAGAAACGTATTTTTCCAAAACATCCTTTCCAAAATATATATCTAAATTTTACCCTGTTACATTCCATTCTCTGGCTGAGAATAAATCTAAAGGAGCATCTATCCTGTTTCATAAAACAACACAATTTGATTTAACACATAAATAGATAAGTGATTTTGACAGGATTTTTGCAGGGACACCAGGTGACGTTTGCCTCAGTTTACGCTCCCAATACAGCAAAAAAAACAATTTTTTGATAAATTTTTCAAAAAGCTAAATGAAGTCAGAATAGGTAGAGTTATACTGGGAGGTGACTTTAACACAGTATTGCAGGAGAGCCTTGATAGTACAAGAAGCAAACCTACAACAACATATATGCAAGATTTGAACAGAGAGGCCAACGCATTTAACAATCAACTAAAGAAAGCAAACTCGGTTGATATATGGAGAGAAAATCACCCCTTAGAGAAAGATTACACATTTTACTCTTACCCACATGACACCTTCACCAGAATTTATTATATATTTGTTCAGAATATACATGCATCGACCAATATGAAATCAAAAATACATATCACGTGGTCAGACCATGCAGGTGTGGAGGTGGTGTGGAGGAACTGGAGAGAACACGGGGGGGTGGTATGTGGAGACTAAATGAATCACTACTTAAGGACCAGGTGTTTAATGAACATTTACAAAACTCAATATCCGAGTTCTTTGAGTTAAATAGCCCCATGGACACTTCATTAGCGACTAGATGATCTGCACACAAAGCAGTAATCAGAGGACTTCTAATACAGAAAGCAAGCCAAATCAAAAAGGAGAAAAATTCAGAATTACAAAATTTAAATAAAAAACCACACTCTTTATTGGACCAATGTAAAACCAGCCCAAACCATCAACTAAAACAAGAATTACAAGATACACTAATTAAACTGTTACAATTACTGGCAGATAAAGCAGCATACACATTAAAAAAGATTAAACCAAAAGTACTATGAATTTGCTAACAAACCCCACACTATGCTAGCAAGGAAATTAAATTCATATCAAGGACACACAAGTATTCACTCTATCAGGGAAAAAACAGGTACAATAACACACGATACAGAGAAGATCTTACAAAACTTTCAAAAATTCTACGCTGACTTATACGCAAACAATAAGGCCCCAATTTTAACTAATTGGAACCCCCCAACTTAATACAAATGAACTTGAAAAATGAATGGCCCCAATTAGCCTTGCCGAAGTTGCAGATGCTATCAAAAACTCTAAGGGCAACAAAGCACCAGGCCCGGATGGGTTCACGGCAAGATATTATAAATTATTTAAAGACCAATTAAGCCCACATCTTGTA